>CM060964.1:127003447-127020947 GCA_030765045.1 Tenodera sinensis | reverse complement strand
CCTCCACCACCCCCTCCCTCTAACCGTTCCTCCGTCCACCCCTTCATCCATCACTCCATCCCTCCACCCGTCACTCCGACCCTCTATCCCTCCGTCAGTCCCTCCATCCGTCTCACTGTCCATCCTTCCGTCCCTTCTCCATCTCTCCATCCGTCTCTCCATCCGTCCTTCCGTCCCTCCGTTCCCCCTCCTTCTATCCGTCTCTCCATGCGTCCTTCCGTCCCTCCGTCCCCCTCCCTCTATCCGTCTCTCCATGCGTCCTTCCGTCCCTCCGTTCCCCCTCCCTCTATCCGTCTCTCCATGCGTCCTTCCGTCCCTCCGTCCCCCTCCCTCTATCCGTCTCTCCATCCGTCCGTCCGTCTCTCCATCCGTCCTTCCGTCCGTCTCTCCATCCGTCCTTCCGTCCCTCCGTCCCCCTCCCTCTATCCGTCTCTCCATGCGTCCTTCCGTCCCTCCGTCCCCCTCCCTCAATCCGTTCCTCCGACCGTCCGTCCCTCCACCACCCCCTCCCTCTAACCGTTCCTCCGTCCACCCCTTCATCCATCACTCCATCCCTCCACCCGTCACTCCGACCCTCTATCCCTCCGTCAGTCCCTCCATCCGTCTCACTGTCCATCCTTCCGTCCCTTCTCCATCTCTCCGTCCGTCCCTCCATCCGTCTCACTGTCCATCCTTCCGTCCCTTCTCCATCTCTCCGTCAGTCCCTCCATCCGTCTCACTGTCCATCCTTCCGTCCCTTCTCCATCTCTCCGTCAGTCCCTCCATCCGTCTCACTGTCCATCCTTCCGTCCCTTCTCCATCTCTCCGTCAGTCCCTCCATCCGTCTCACTGTCCATCCTTCCGTCCCTTCTCCATCTCTCCGTCCATCCTACCCTCCGTCCTTCCATCCGTTCGTGCTTTCGTCCCTCCATCAATCCGTCCCATCAGTCTGTCCCGCCTTCCGTCCGTCGGTCCATCCGTCCGTCCGACCGCCTCACCATCTGTGCTCTTTCTTTCATTCTCTTTCTTTCGCTCTTTCCCTGGCTCTCTCTCTCTCTCTCTCTCTCTCTCTCTCTCTCTCTCTCGCTCCCCCTTTCTTTCTGTCTGTGTTTCTTACTTTAGTGTGGCATATTTATTACAGTGCACATATGCGATACTTCAAGCACAGACGACAACTTATAAGAACAGCCCAAAAAATGAAAACTCTCCCTCCCGGCCAAGAAGAAAAAAATCCACCACTGCTCACACTGATCAGAATATATGATAAACACCAACAAGACGAACTGGACAAAGTAGAACAACACATAGAGACACTCAACCAGCTACTAAACAGATAAACCTACACCCCGACAGGAAAACAACATCATAAGACAACAGTAATGCGAGGCGAGTCATTGCAGCAGCACAAGGAAACCACATTACGACAAGAAAAATCCATGTTTCTTCTCAGTCGGCACCAAATGGTTGTGGGACCTGGCACCAAATAACCCGCCTTCGAACGTCACTGATGTGCACTAATTTACAAAAAAAAAAAAAAAAAAAAAAAAAAAAAAAAAAAAAAAAAAACCAAACAAACAAAATACATATCTATATTATACTATAAAACACACACAAAAAAAAAAAAAAAAAAAAAAAAAAACCAAACAAACAAAATACATATCTATATTATACTATAAAACACATTAAAAAAAAAACATATTCTCATGATACTTAACCAAAACACATGCACATCATACGTACGTGACAATCTGCCCCACCGCCGAAGATCTCTAAGCACACGACAGACAAAAAATCAAGCTAGGCTGAAGAGGGGAAAGCCTAAGCAGCCCGGGCATGGTGTATACCATGTCCAAATTCCTCACTTTATTATTATTATTATTATTATTATTATTATTATTATTATTATTATTATTATTATTATTATTATTATTATTATTATTATCGTTATCGTTATCGTTATCGTTATCGTTATCGTTATCGTTATCGTTATCGTTATCGTTATCGTTATCGTTATCGTTATCGTTATCGTTATCGTTATCGTTATCATTATTATATACTTCAAGCAGTGTTTGTAAAGCCCAGATCCACTGCATGCATTATCATCCTCGGTTGTCCATTTACTTAATCCAATAAATACTCTGTGTGTAGCTATGAATTGGAACAAGGCTAACGCCCAATTGGGTAAGCTATACCCCCTAATAAACCTTAATAACGCATTCAACTTGAACCAGGGGTTGACACTGTATAAAAGACTCATCAGACCCACACTTACGCTGCAGCGGTGTGGAGACATACCGCTGTGACGCACATCAAAAGATTACAAACTTTCTAACACAGACTTTTATGCATAATCGCACAGATACCGAGAATTGCACCCCCTCAGACATGCTGCATGATTAAATGAAAATGCATACTCCTAAAGAAATTAGCTAGCGATACCTACGCCAAAGTCCCGAAATATTACAAACGTATCATTCAGACGTTAGGAGATTACCTAACAGAAACAAACACAACAGACCACTTTCCAAAGTAACGTAACAATCGAAGACGAAGTACGAGAATTTTTGGGCAACCTCCTACAAGACTAACACGTCAGAGGCAGTAGAAATACATGACGTTCACTTACTTATTGAACTCTTACTGTTACTATTACAGTCAGTCCAGTCCCTTCAGAGCCTCCAAAGACCTCATGTTTCACGGCCGAGGCGGACCCGGGAGATGGAGGCGTTCCCATGTGCCACACTTCTGCAGCTGACTGCTTCTATTGGGCACTACGACGAACGGCGCGGACCTGGACCCACATCTGACGAGGAAGGAATTCTTGCAACAATTGAATAGAGCTGACGTTCAGGGAACCTCCGCCTGCGAACTATTCCATTATGACGTTCCTGTCATCCAGGGATAAACGCTAAAGTTGTGGGTTCAAGGGCGCTCGACTTCGAGGTCATCAGCTCCCTTAAAAAATTCATGGCAATAGCCAGATATAAATTTGAATCAAAAATAAAATTACTAGCAACAAGGAAAATATATACATAAACGTAAGAAACAGTGGCAATAGCCAGACATAAAACAAGGTGATAAATATGTCAAAAAGCATAAAAAGATATATCTAAAATGTTAAATTCTCAAAGTTATATTACACTCCCCTAAAAACTTAAAACCCTATCAACCATTGTTTTGTCGTCCACTAAGAGCTCTGCAAGTCTGCCAGGCAGCTGCAGAGAATCTCGAAGGTGTGCTAGAGAGGAACACTCTAGCAGTACGTGACGGACTGACAAAAAGTTGTCACACAGGGGACATAGAGGGGCAAGGTCCCTTTTAAATAGGTAACTATGCGAAAACTTCCAGTGCCCTATTCTTAAGCAAGCCAAACTAACCTCCTCGGGGCGAGATATGCGACAGGAAGTTACCAAGTTTATCGGAAGTTTTTCACTTCTCTAAGCTTATTACCGCGGAGAGCTGACCACTCTTCGTGCCAGGATGACAGCACCGCTCTCCGCACTTCAAGCCTAAAGTCTTCCGAAGTAACACGTGAGATGGTCATTCTGGGTTCTGTAGTTGCCGTCTTTGCTGCCAAATCCGCCATTTCATTCCTCGGCAAACCTACGTGACCAGGAATCCATGCACACACCACGCTAACGCAAGAAGCGTGTAAAACATCGAGGGCATCCTGGATACGCTGTACAATTGGATGGGGGTTTTACAGTTCGCGAAGGCTCTGAAGTGCACTAAGGGAATCGCTCAAAATCAGGCAGTCACCTAATTTACGACGGCGCACATACAAAACGGCTCGGTAAATTTCATACAGCTCTGCAGTAAAAATGCAAATACTATTTGGAAAACCAAATGTATGTGGTTCGGTTCCATAAACATAGGCTTACCCAACAACGCTGGTGTTCCTTGACCCATCGGGGTAAATGCAGCGACTGCCAGTGTAGCCTGACAAAAATTCTAAAACACACGTGAGGATACTTGAAATAGGCATCGTGGACTTCCGGTGTACGGTCATTCCAAGGTCTACATGGGGCGTGCCAAATACCCCAGGGGGGGGGGTAAAGCTTCTCGCTCTAGGTGAACATCCTAGGCAGTTCCATTCCAAGTTTCGCTAGAAGTTCCTGGAAACAAAACCCCACAGGCTTAGGGCTAACGGTGCTTTTCCTATACCGTTCTCTTAGTGTGGTGGTGAAAAACGAAGCAAACATTGTGTGCTTAGCCATACATCTAAGCGCACAACCATAATTGGCCAAAAGAATCTCACGCCGATATTGCAGAGGAGGTTTTGCGGACTCGGCGTAAAGCCTCACCACTGGTCTTGTTGGAAAAGCTCCTATTGCCATGCGGATGCCCCTATTGTGGACGACGTCTAATCTTCTCAGCACAGATGGTCGTGCTGACGCATAAACAATACACTCATAGTCTAGTTTGGATTGGATCAGTGCGTGATACATTCGCAACAAAATTATCCGATCCGCTCCCCACGATTTGCATGATATTTAGGGAACGGTCACATCGTGCTCTTAGTTGTGCAATATGCGACGACCAACTAAGCTTCCTGTCCAAGATTAAAACCAGGAAGCACGTCTCATCTGCGAAGGGAAGTAAAGCTGGACCAAAACGAAGCGAAGGTGGTAATCGTCTCCTACGGCTTCAGAAATTAACGCACATTAACTTCTCAGTTGAGAAACGGAAGCCGTTTGTTGAGCTCCATTCTCTAAGGTTATCCAAACATTGCTGCAGGCGCCGTTGTAAGAACGCCGTGCGCTGATAAATGCAATAGACAGCGAAGTCGTCTACGAATAGGCATGACGAAACTCCAGTTGAACACACTTCCAGATGGAGTTAATTGCCATAGCAAAGAGCGTGACACTGAGTACCGAATCCTGAGGTACTCCCTCCTCCTGAGCAAAAGAATTAGAAAAAACCGAGCCGCCCTTACTCAGAAAAAGCTGTCTTTCATAAACTCCTGAAAGAATAGTGGTAGACTTCCACATAAGTTCCATGTATACAGGGAACGTAGAATCCCTGCTCGCCACCACGTATCATAAGCCCTCTCGAGATCGAAAAATATGCCGACGGTTTGACAGTTCTTCATAAATCCGTCCATTCTCTGTGTCGATGTTGACACAAGATGGTCTACAGTTGAACAGCGTCGTCTAAAACCACATTGGATGTTACTCAGTACGTTACCACATTCTAACCATCATACCTTTCCAGCCTTCAAGATGGGAAAAACGGTGGCCTCCCGCCAATTTTTATCAGTATACTCTCAACCCAAACACGATTATAGGCCTCGAGCAGGAATGCCTTACCTATAGGAGAGCTGTTGTAACGTTTGTACATGAATAGTGTCTGGTCCTGGGGTTGATAATCGTGAAGATTTAAGGTAATGTTGTAGCTCCGCCATGGTGAAAGGCGATAGTAATATTCTACGTTTCTAGAACGAAACGCCAAGCCTTTGAGATTTCACCTGAGCTTTAATTGGAAGGAACTCAGGGGAGTTGTTTTCCGAGCTAGACACTTGAGCGAAAGCACTGCCAAACGTGTTGGCCACTTCAAATGAATCCACAGCAGCTCCTGTGGCTGTTTTTAGTACCACAAATGGTATATGGGTTCATCGACCTGCAAAACGCCTTTACCTATCCCACATAACCGAGGAAGATGTGTCGGTTAAATGAAGCTACAAATTTGCCCACGTTGGCTTTTTGCTATCCTTAATGATTTGTCTGGACCTGGCGCATTTCCTTGTATTGGGTTATGTTATCCAATGTAGGGTGACGTTGGAAAACCCTAAGAGCGCGCCTTCGAGCGCGAATGGTATTCCGGCATTCTTCCGTCCACCAAGGGACAGGTAATCGACGGGGGTGTGAAGTCGACAGCGGAAATGATTGTTCAGCAGCAGAGAGAAACGTCTCCGTGAGATGCTGCGCCAAGTCATTCACTCAGCCGTGCTCGTTGTATGCACGTAAACACAGTCAACTGGGTGTAAAGGTTCCAGTTGGCATGGTCCAAGTGCCATCTGGGCATGCGTGTGGAACATGCATCTTACGTTAAGAGGCTAATAAGACATGGAAAGTGGTCACTAAGGTGTAAATCAGAGATAATATTCCATTGTAAGGAGTCTGCCAACTGAGGTGAACAAACTGCAAGATCAAGGTACGAGAAACTATTGTAAGACTCAGAAATGAATGTAGGCTCTCCAGTGTTGAAGAGAGCTAGGTTGTAACTGTCCAAGAAATCGGCAATGAGCGTACCTCTCACACAAGCGCGACTCGAGCCCCAAAGTGGGTGGTGCGCATTGAAGTCTCCCACCAACAGAAACGGTGTTGGTAACTGGGAAACTAGTTCTTCTAAATCAATGTGCGAGAAGTCATGGGACGGAGGCAAATATAAGGTACAAATGGTATCTGGAATTTTCGGCAGTATAATCCTTACAGTAACTGATTGTATATCAGAGTGTAATGGTACAGATTATATATATAATCTCTGACAAGTTTCATAGCGCCGCCATGTGCCGGAACACCGTCTTCTGGTGTGACATCACACCGTACTGGGGTGTATCGCCTTAGATGGAAAGCGTCTTCAGGACGCAGCTTAGTCTCTTGCAAACATGCGATTAAGTTCGTTTTCTTAGAGCAAAAGCTCTAGTTCTGGTCGTTATGTTCTAATACCACGTATGTTCCATTCTAGGACAGTCATATTGCATTCTGTATGGGATAGGTATTCCAAAGTAACTCTTCATTACTTTGGAGTAGGTGGTTGTCGAATTAATTTTGCCCTTTTCTGCTGTCTTGGGCTTACATTTTTATCTGAGGCTTTTTCACGCCTCTTTTCCACTGGGGGTCTCCCAGTGTGTGCAGATTCTTCTAGATCCATGTCCTCTGCCGAGGACGTCCGTGTTCCCATGGTGAATTTTGGTTCGAGAGCTTCGAACCGATTGGACACGGAGACCGGCGAAGCTGACATTCGCCGGTCTATAGCCACCCCAGAGGATTCCTCTGAAGAGGATCTCCTAGGAGATGACTTTGGACTTTTCTTTCCCTTTGATGTCTTGGGAGAAACCTCCCTCTCTTTGAGGAAATCGGATCTTTTATACTGGGTCTTAAACTTAATTGGTGAAGCATCGTATACTATTGGTCTACTTGTCGAGGTCGATTTCTTTGTGGGCGACCTTCCTGGTCTGCTGGATTGAACTGCGGTGCTTGTAGATGCTGTAATGGACTTAGGTGATTTCAAACGCTTTGGATGTGACTTAGCTACGAGAATTTTGTCTGAAACTGTTGCCCCGCATATATCGCTAGTTTGAGCTACGATTTCCCGACTCGGTACCGGTTTAGCTGCCACCGTGCTATAGGTACGGGAGTTGGGGATAGCGGGCTGGCACAAACGTAGGAGTTTCCAGGCTTCTGAGAAGGACACCTTCTTTCTAACCCGGATCTGCTGGATAGCTCTTTCCTCCATATACCGGGGGCATAATCGGGAGTTTGCTGGATGTTCTCCCCTGCAGTTAACACAGCTGCGAGGTTGTGTACATTCATCGTCGTGGGCGATGCCTCCACAGTTCACGCAGGTAGCTCTACTACTGCGCGTGTCACTTGTGTGAGCAAACCGGGATGTAAGGCCTTACTTCAATGGCCTCATAGATTGCCTTAATCCTTTGTGGGGGATCTACCCGATTAAAGGTAAGGAAAAGGGTACGGGTGGGCAGATATTCGCCTCCATCTTTTCTCTGAACCCGATAAACAGATATCACACCTTGATCAGCTAGGTTCTCCCTAATTTCATCGTTGGACATATCGTCCAATGCGCGGGTGTTCACAACACCGCGAGAGGAGCTCAGCGTTCTATGCATCTCTACACGCACCGGATAGCTGGCTAACATGTTCGCTTTTAAAATAGTAGCTGCCTGAGATGTTAAATTTGATTCAACCAGCAGTTGTGCAGTTTTAACTGGGCCAGCTATCGTATCCAAACCCTCTGTATCACGAATGGATTCACTTACCTAAATGAACCTTCCTCAGTTCTAGAAATAACCAAGTAGTGGGGACCAAAGCACTCGATTACTTCCTTTACGCTACCTTTGCTGTTTTTGTCGTTTTGAGTTTTTGAGCAACTCATGGCGATGATATCCTAAACCATTGCAAATGTCTCAGATGGCATGATCACATCCTGGATGCCACCCTGGCTTAGATGAGAGTCCTGGCCTGGATCTTGCTCACCTTAGGGTCTCACCTCCCAGTGTATAGACAGAGGAACCCAATCGCCTTCAGGAGTGCATCAGCTCATTCAATGGCCCCTCCCCGGGACTGACCTTTATCAGCGGATACGAACACAGATCCTACATGATAACCAGGGGCTGGGAATTACGCGGTTACCCAGCCACCCCTTGCGTCAACCCATCCACCTACAACCCGCGCGTATGTCATCCATCAGACTGTGTACAGGGAGGTATCAGGTGGGAGGTCAAACAAAAAAATGGACCAAAGTTGATTGGGTGTTTGGCGTGTGCCCTCTCACTCCTTAGAGGAACCCAATAGAGAGTGTGACTCCGGGCCCCGGGTGCGCTAAACCCGTACCTACCGTAGTAGGACCCCTTTGGGGGAGTGTGATTTCGGAGTCGTGTTCTGCTAGACGGGTCGTCGGCCAAGACTAACGAGCCTCATCTACCCGTTGTGGAATGGTCTTTGCCTCCCTTCACCTCTTGCCAACCAGTAGTCAAAAAGTACTTAGTAGAGCGTCTGAATCATCGAGTACTAAGCCCCTCCGCCACGTCAAGGCGACATTCCTTGGAGGGGGCATTCTTGTACCCATAGGTTAAGGCATGACCCAAAGTAGCTACCAAAGTAGACACATGATACAGTTCTATTTACATTTAGTAGATGATTGTACTAACAGTTGCAAGAAACTTTAGGCGACTAACCACCCACAATTGCTTAGAGCATCTGTCATGTGCAATCCAGGGTAAGTAACATTTGACGCGCTGCATGCAACGCATGCCAGCCTGGTATGCTTCGTAGATTAACCGGGGTGTCATACGGGAGAAGACAAATAACAGCATGTAAACCATTAACAATAGCACACTGACAAGTGGAGGGGCTTTTTAGTGGGTATGGGCTCCAGAAGGCGAGTCTTACACTCCCAGCCGGGCTGGGGTTAGTACATAAGAAGCATTTTCCCCTGCATAAAAGAGAAGAAGAACACGAAGAAGAAGAAGAAGAAGAAGAAGAAGAAGAAGAAGAAGAAGAAGAAGAAGAAGAAGAAGAAAAGAAACATTAAAGCTTGCGGGTTCAAACGCGGCCGAGGACAATGGTTTTTGAGTGTGCTTAAAAGCGACAGTCCTTGTCAGTAGATTTACTGGCATGTAAAATAACTCATGCGGGACGAAATTTGAAATTTCACACCAGTGGTGCTGATATCTTGACAATTCACAGCGTGAACAAACTCATTTTTCTGAGTTATTACGTAACATCTAACTTTTGACCATTTCAAGTAAAACATTTTTGGTAACACCCTCTCCATTGTCTGACAGTTATGCGGCGGTTTACACTTTACGAAGATGATTACCTTATATTATTATGTTTACGCGTATATTACATTTGTGACAAATAAGATGGTTAAATGGATTACGTAACAAATTGTTAACGTAAAGTATTTGATTATATTACATTTTCACGCGATTTCACAAATGGTGGAACCTGTGCTTTGTGATATAGGTAAGTAAGAGTTCATTAACCAGTTGCGAGCTATACGTCAGAAGTCGTGCAATGCTTGATATTGCAATGCCTTTGGGAAACCGCAGACAGCGTATCAGGTCATTCTGCTGTCCATGACGTGTCACTTAGCAAGTGGGGATAGTGAAAACCCCTGGTTTTCGGGACCCGAAGAGCGATTCCGAGGTATTGCTAGGTGAATCCACATCAGTCTGCCCACCTGAAGGCATCTTCACAAAAAGAACCAGTTATTATTTAACATCACGAAACCACCACGATTGCCCATTGTTCAGGTTAGTGTCTTACAATTATGTTAGTCATGGCATTAGCTGAATTAATTATGAGTACAAGAGATTCTTGAGAGTAAATCTATTTATGTTTTCTTTGGGATATAAATCGGTAAGTAATCTACGAGCAACAACACTGTGCTCGTTTCCCTACGCACAGCCAAGTCGGGTTAAACCTTCCCCTGATTGTCCCCAGTCTTAGAGGTAGCCACTCCTCATTCCTCCCCTAAGTCCTAAGTTACGTGCACTAATCCACTGGTCATCTCCTACCTAGGGTGATTGTGGTTTATGTTGAGGAACCATTCTCTTATTACTACATACTTTGTGGCGGACATTTTTCTCTAGAGCATATTGTTGCAAAACGTGCCGCATGAGCGTAAGGCTTTGAGGGGATATTTGTTTCACGACCCGGCGAGCTGTCCAAGTATCGCCTCGAATACCGAGCGGGAGGACTCATGCGGTAAAGTCTGTGGCCCGCATTCGGGAGGTCACGGGTTCGACCCCTGCGGCCGACCTTCCTGACCTGTGGGCTTTTTTCCGGAGGTTTCCCCGGGTAGCCGGGTGAATGCTGGGAAGGCTCTCCATATCCTCCGAATTTCCTGTCCTTCCATTTCAATACATTCATCATTTCACTTTACTCTTCATCCCGTTAGGTTTCTTTCAGCGTCGGCGACCGTCGTGGCAACAGCATGGCAGGGGAAAATGATGCACTCTGCAAATCTCGTCCGCCGGTTGTTGGGCCCCCATGGGATGGTACAGGCCTATATAGACGTATTCTTGAATACTGTGTGCTCTCTAATGTTCTTGTTGTTTATCCAGCTAACGAAATGTCCACATTTCTTTCGTCAAGAGCAGCAATAGTGTCCATTTCTCCGGAGCAGCCGATAGTCAGCTAGAGGTGCTCCCAGGAATCTCGAAAATCACCTACTCTACCAAGAGTACCGACAGACATCCAGTCAACCCCTTCCGGTTTTAATGCCTAGCGGCTGGGAACCTCTTCAGAAATGAACTAAGGATAATTCGATAAATAGATCGTATGAATGAGACCACATATATAAGAATCGCTTGAATACAAGTTGAATGCAGTGTTACACAATGACAGGTGATACACCCAATGCTGAAATCTGAATTATTTTTAAACGTTAAAATATAGTAAAATAACTGTTTTATTCCTCTTTTTTGTACTAGAGGGAAGTCCAGTTTATTTTCTCTTCAATTGACTGGTTTTATATAGAACAGATATGTTATTATCAAGCACAATTTACATTGGAAGTTAAAAATTCTTGTAGCGCGCGTCTGTCAAAAATCTTGCACCATAATCATCCAATCATTTTAATGAATAGTATTTAGAAGAAATAATGAGTTTGGTAATAAGACCACTGGAGATAACACTGTTGGTTATTGCATGATTGACACAATAAACAGCCGACACACTTAATGGAAAAAACGCAGAGACATAAAGCCATAATTTGGACTATACCTATGTAAAGTCCTTTATGTTAAGAGAAACTCAAACGCACCAGTTTGACAGAGATTAGTGGCGGGGGTAATGCCAACCTGCCAGTGTATAATTTTTTTTAATCTTGGGAAAGCCGAACTGCTTGTAGAGCGCGTGCTGACAGAAACCTTGCACCTTAAACATGCAATAATGCCAATGACTAGTACGTAAATTTAATCGCCAATTTGGTAACACAACTGGAGATAGCACCATTGCTAATTGTATGAGTTACACTCTCATATTGTTTAATTATATGAACTAGCTGGCTTTTCCGATGTTGCACGTTTAGCGTTTTGAATTTGAATGAGGGATTCATTAATTTCATTTACCTCCCCCCGACATTTATGAAACTATTGCGCAATGATATATGAAATTTGTATAATTAATCATCCTCTTTACCCTCATTATTGTAATTGCATACAGTACCGACTATTGCTGGTTACTAGGGCCCGGGAGTTCATGCATTTGCATATTTCTCCTTTGTTATAATTACAATTCTGGTAAGTGATGTGCACGAATCACCAATTTGTAAGCTTATTAAACCCAATTTGATGTGGAATTGGGGCAATATTTAGGAAACAAACTAGATCAATTTTCTTCCGATAGGTATATGTATGTGGAGCACTTTTAGCATCAGATATAGTGCTTTGGAGACTTACTAATCCTAATTTGAGAACCTTTCTTCATAAATATACCATACATCATGTACCTGAAGATACACTTACATCAGCCGTTTGTACGACAATATTGTATCAAGAATGCGAGATAAAGTGGAAAATGAATATATTTGAGTTTCCATAGGTGAAACAACAGATTCTGAAGGAAGATTTATTGCAAATGTAATATTGAGCATTGAACATTTGTGGACACATACGTGGATAGTGGGTGGATAGGTTAGTGGGTGTAGTAAAAGCATTTTTTGAAAGCCCCATCGAGAGTTGGGTTATTTAAGTCCGTAGCGCCATCAACTTCACTTCCTCCTGAACCAATATTAACAAGATGGGGGGAAGGGGTAGATAGTGTCCTCTACTATGCAGAGTATCTACAGTCAGTAAAAGAGGTTATTAATTCCATAAACCCTAGTGATGTATCCATTCTTAAGCCCAAAATTTGTCTAATAGTGAATTGGAAGCTAATCTTGTTATTTTTAATTTTTTTGGTCTGCCCACTTTTTCGGGCTACCTAAAGCTAATACCTCCTTAGAAAAAATAGTCCTAGCCTTAAATGAAGCGTTGTGAGTATTTCAAGAAACAACATTCAGCTTAAATTGTTTCCGGGGGTGTAGGGGAAATACTAAAGAACAAAGTGAAGAGTGTAATATAAAAAATCCTGGATATAAACAGATATATAAAATTGCAGGCATTGTAAATGAATCACTACAATTAACTTACAAAAATTACCTCTTACTGCGAACCAGGTAGCGTCGTTTTAAGTATGTGCTAGTATCATCATGTGACGTAGAGAGAAGTTTCTCAAGATTCGTACAAATCTATCTTCAGAGATAGCAGGCGTTCCTTTGTTCGAAAACCTTCGTCACGTGACTGCTGTCAACTGTAATTCGTCGCTTCTTTTGGACAGTGAATGAGAAGCTTCTATTTCTCAACAATAAGCTTTAGTTCACTTTTATCTCCCTTTGCTTATGGGGAAGAATATATTACAGACATAAAGCATATTTTAAGGCATATTTAGTTACATATTTTGAAATTTTTCAGAACATATTTGCATAAGTTATATTTTAAAGTGCATATTTATTGGCACATTTTCACGTTTTTAAAGCATATTTGCATGCATGTTTCACAGCTTTTTAGGGCATAAACTTCCGGGTCCTACTGATTATGAATGAAACTTCCCCTTACATTTGCGCAAAAGAGTGAAATTGCAGAACATCTGATTTCCTTAATGGACCCCTAGAGAGTTATGGAGATGCTGCATAGCCTATAACAGCGATGTCCAACGTTTGCGAAAGAGGGGAGGTTGGGTTTACCCCCTTCCACTATACGCGGATTTCTACTCTTTAATCTCCAGCCATGCATTGTGTTGGAGTGGCGGGTTGGTGACATGTAGGTACGCTGCGTTTGATTTACGAAAGCACTTTCAAATCTCGTATACGATAAACATCTGTTCATTGGTGACTTCCTTGGTACTGCTTACGTTTAAGAAATCTATCAATATTTGGTGAAGTGCATAGCCTTAGAAGATACACCAAGTGATCGTCACGTAGCATATTGCGATACAGACTCGTGCTTCAATTCGGAGAAACTGTTCGCAAATACATGTAGAGCTATACGCACTCTTATACACACTAATCTTGCAACTGTTTATTTCTCTATCAGCTTTATTTTAATCGATATAAGCATTTTCAGAAAGTATCTTATTGTGAATTTTCTTGTAGATGCAGGGGGAATATGGATACACAATGGACTTCAAGCGATAAAGAAATATTTTAAGAGCTGGTTGTTGGTTGTTCGTTTTAGGAGAAAGGAACCAGATTTTTTGCAGTGGTTTGTGATCACTCATGAAACTTGCGGTGCCTTTGAAATTTCGTTTTCTTTGCAAGGTAAAGAGATAAATACACGAATAGCATATTCTTATATGAGAAAAATATAATTATTGGCAAATTCAAAGAAGTAATAAAGACATTCTTATATGAGAAAAATATAATTATCGGCAAATTCAAGGAAGTAATAAAGAATATCTCGGAAATGGTTCGTACAAAAGAAAAAAGAAGCATTTGACATAAATTATGTGTTTTAACGAGATCCACTTTTTTTTTATTTAGTAAATCTTTGTCAGTTACTGTTTACCATTTATGCAAAAAATCATTCAGAATTAAGAGGTCTTCTCAGAACATTCCCAGAAAATTCAAGTTACGACTTAGAAACCGCCATGGAATCGCCTGTTTGTGTCCGTCACTGGATACTGACTGCTTGTGAGTCTATACGCCACAGGCGTGATTCACCCTCCGGCTGAAAGAGGAGGCGGAGAATAACAGCTAATTACGTAAGCGTCTTCAAAGAGACGCTGGCCTATAAGTACCCTTTTGCAGTGGAACAGTAATCAATCGGAATGGGATCGAGTAACTTTTTAGAGAATAAAGTTACTCAAGGCGAAGTTTTAAGTCTTTATACTTTTTGTGATTCCGTAGTTAAGTCATTACATAAAATGTATACCAATATCACATAATGCAAAAAGCTGTAATATACATGTACAACACATAATGGCACTACCAGGCCACCAAGTTAACCTTTCTGGAAAAGACGCATAGATTGTAACTATCGAGGAAAATAATATTCTCTGTTGTTAACTATGCAATACCAGTTCACTGATTTTTATGTGACCAATTTTCTTTTTTATACAAGTATACCTATACCTAGCATTCCCTTCTAACGAACCTGATTATCAGGGCCCGGAAGTTTATGATACGTCATAGCCTTTGTTTGTGGTTTTTTCCCCATGGAAAATATTGACAAAGCACAATTTTATCAATGATGAGTAAAATTGTGCAATTCTCATGGATCATATAAAGTTACAGTTTAGCTTTTTAATGGTTTTTGTCATATTTTTAAATTTCTATTCTAGTTTTGCATATGTGCCTGCAGTCGTCCCAAAGACCGATTTTTCACATCTCCTAATTCTTGTCTGTAATACTTCTTACAATTATCTTTCTTAGAAATGTATGTTTCCGCGAATTTGGAGGGTAAGCTGCATTTTATAGAAAGAGACAGGCACATAGGACAGCAAGGACAGTTTAGTATGACTGTTGTCAGGTTTTCTGTCAAGATCAATTGCTTCCATAATTAGAATTCTCGGAAATGTAATCATTCCTTTTTGAAAACTTTAAGACGTATGTAATTTTCTATTGCAATTCTTTCTGATCTCCCTTCATAATGAGACATTTATTTCATCCTGTGCAGAGCTGAGGGTTAGCTCTGGATTAGCAATTTAGTAACTTAAAAATCCAACAACAAAATTCATATTATTTATTTATTTATTTATTATTGAGTGTGCTAGATTTTTAAAGTATGTTCAATATAACGTTAATTTAAACAGCAATGAATTGTTTAAGAGTTTGAAAATGCACGCAAAAAATTTTAGGTCATGCTTATCGTCATATTTTGTAACTATTTTTAGGCCATAAGTGCTTGCATATTTGTAATATTTTTAGGCTATAAACATCCCGGCTCTGCTGGTTATAACATAAGTACAAAGGAAATAAAGCAAAACTGTCTTACAGGAGGGTTATTCAATACTTTGACATCGTCGCAAGTATGTTCTTTTTTAACACCAATGTGTTCGTATTCTAGTACTTAGGCCTTATTAGTATTTTGGTAGTGAATTGAAGTTAAAACATACTTTACAGCTCATGTCCGTCAGAAAGGATGCGGATTTTCAATGGTGAAGGAATCATCAAAATCAGTGGACTGGTTTCTGAGATTATCCTACATACTTAGTGTACACGAGTTATGATATCAGTGTGCTGATGATTAATTAATGTCCTTTAACCAGGTAGGCCATATCGGACGGCGAATGAACAAAATTGTTGAAAAGATACACAAATGGGCCCCGAGTCCCCAGTGCTTAGAGTTATCCGACATTCGTCTTTTTAGAATAAAAGGAAAACGCTTTAAAAGCGTTATGCAGGCATTAATGTGCGTCTAAAAATAATTTGAAAATCACACGTGAAAACATGAAACGTTTTACATGATAGCTTAAGGATTTGGGGGAAGAAATGGTAGTTCATGAGATAAGACTAGACTCCCCCCCCCCCCCCTAAAAAATTATCTACGCCACTCTAGGAAGGTGGCTGTTTAAAGCAGAGATATTCAACCTTCTGTCTTTGGAGAACGTTACGTAATGAGCGGCTCTTCCCCACTCCCCTCCTTCCGTCGAAGGGTGAATCAGTCAGTATCCAGTGACGGACACAAATAGGCGATTCCATGGCGGTTTCTAAGTCATAGCTTGAGTTTCCTGAGAATGTACTCAGAAGACCTCTTCATTCTGGATGATTTTTGTATAAATGGTAAACAGTAAGAGGCAGACAAAAAAAAAAAGCTTACTAAATAAAAAATGTGGATCTCGTTAAAACACACAATTTATGTCAAATACTTTGTTTTCTTTTGAGTGAGCCATTTCCGAGATATTCTTTATTATTTGTTTGAATTTGCCAATACTTATAGGTACTTTTTTAAATAGCCATATGTTATTAGTTTTTTTTATCTCTTGGCCTTGCAAAGTGAACGGAATTTCAAAGACATCGCATAGCAGTCAGCTCTTAAAATATTTCACTAGTGCTTAAAGCCTACCGAATTTCCATATTCCCCTTGCATCTACAAGAAAATTAGCAATAATTTACTTTCTGAAAATTGTGTCAATTAAAATGTGGTAGATCGATAAATAAATATTTGCAAGAAAATTGTGTTTAAGAGTGAGTATAACTCTACATATACTTGCGAACAGAGTTTCTCCAGATTGAACTATATTACAATTATGTATCGTAATTGGTTACGCGACATCACTTGGTGTATCTTCTAAGACTATGCACTTCGACTTTGTCGCCAAATATTAATAGACTTCTTAAACGTAAGCAGTATCAAAGAAGTCACTAATGAACAGATGTTCAGCACATAAGATTTGAATATGTTTTCGTAAATCAAACGCAACGTAAGTACACATAACCAAACCGCCGCTTCAACACAATGCACGGCTGGGGTTAAAGAATGGCAAAGTCCGCGTACAGTGGAGAGAGGTAAACGCAACTTCCCCTCTTTCGGAAATGTTGGACATCGCTGGTTTAAAGTAATGCAACTTTTGTGAATTAACTAATGTTTTGACACAACATTAACTGTTTCTATCCATCAAAAGCTATAAAAATGGGTTTATGTTACTTACTGCGAGACATAGCTAGAGGCCTGAGTCAACCTTAACCACACTACTGCAGCCATTCTGTTACTAAATCTGAAAAAACAATAAAATTAAATGTGGTTTAATAAGGATAGTCGCATGGAGTTTCAAATTTGTCATGTAGAAAC
>CM060964.1:126975947-126998447 GCA_030765045.1 Tenodera sinensis | reverse complement strand
ATCAGACTTCAAAACACCAACTACGTCGGAACTTCCTTGGTTCAAGTCCGGCCATGGTATCTCATCGCGGAAGATATTATATCTATTGCTCATGCTTGTTTGACATTGTGTTAGACACTTTTCCCTGGCAAATTATTTACATACTAACCTCCTAACTCCCTCGTTAATTCTATGTGCCTAAAAAACTGTACACAAAGTGTATAATGCCACATGAAGCTGGTACAGCTGCACAATAATTGGACATAACGTAATATAGTAGAAATACCTACGTATTGTATTTGGTTCCTTTGTTTACAAACTGTGCTCTCTGCTCCTAACCTTGAACAGCACTTAATGTGCTCAAGTTCGTCTTGTCTTTTCATGGTCAAAATATGCAGATTGGAACTAAGAGCCTGACGAAGGGCTTTGGGATTTTTTACTTTCTTTCTTTTTCTTCTTTTTTATTTTTACATACATACACATACTCTCAAATAACGGCGTTACTTCACTACTTAAAAGACATAAAAACACTCGTGTACTATAACATATTTATTCGAGACAGACTCCTTAAACTCTGGAAACCACTTAAGATTTTTAAGTGCTGATACAGCACCTAACACAGATTATATGTACCTTCCTACCTACCTGTCATGATGAAACCTGCTGAGAATATTTTCCAGGCTCCAAACGCATAATGCACTTAAACAAAGGTTCTACAACAACGACGGCGATTACGATGGTGATGGTACCGAGCAGGATGACTCAGGTGGTAACGTGCGACCCGCATTCGGGAGGTCGCGGGTTCGATCCCCGTGGCCGCGCACTCTGACAGGGCTTTTCCGTGGTTTCCCCATGTCACTTAGGTGAATCCTGGGGTGCATTATCTTCTCCACGGATTCCTTTCCTACATTTCTCATTTCTCTCCCTAGTCATCTTTCAGGGTTGGTTAGTATCACGGTTGGCTCCGGTGTTTGCGGGCAGATGGCATAGTTGCTTGCGCATTAGAACATTTCCCTACTGCCCGGGCTGAAAAGGTCGCCTCGTCGCCCTCTCCCTGGGTAGAGGACACACTTCGGTTTTGCGTAAGGTGACAATATCTGGAACTGTTAGGGACTTCTACATGTCTCTGAGAAGCCCGCGGTCTCACTTTGCCTCATCCCTTCCCCCTGGCGGGGGGGGGGGGGGGGAGGGGTAGTAGCCCGCAATAGGTTCATGTCGGGGTCGCAGTGGGTCGAGGTGTCCCCGTCCATTACACAAACACGATGATGATGGCGGCGGCGATGATGGTGAAGATGATTAAAATGATTATGATGATGATAATGATAATGATAATAATAATGATAATGATGATAATAATAATGATGATAATAATAATGATGATGATGATAATAATAATAATAATAATAATAATAATAATAATAATAATAATAATAATAATAATAATAATAATAATAATAATAATAATAATAATAATAATAATAATAATAATAATAATAATAATAATAATAATAATAAGAAGAAGAAGAAGAAGAAGAAGAAGAAGAAGAACAACAACAACAACAAGAACAAGAAGAAGAAGGAGGAGGAGAAGGAGAAGAAGGAGAAGAATAACCAAAGTAAACAATCTAGGAAACAATATTAAGTACCCATAAACAAAACACACTTTTCACCGCTTATGTGGTACTATTTGTGACCGTTGCACTTTTCTACCTTTAAAGGGTATTCTTGGAACGTTAGACTTGTAAAACTGCTTGCTTTATCTTGTAAATGGTATAGAGGTCTGCACGGGCTCGGGCCAAGCCCTCGGGCCTAATTTGAAAAATGCTTGTCGGGCTCGGGCTGGACTAGGGCCGGGCTCGGGCCTGAAAATTAAGGGAATAAACAACTGAAAATGGATTTTTAAATTTTTTCAGCCAAGTTAACTGAACATTTATTTTCAATGCTGTCTTTCGCCAGCATTAGAGGGTTTTGAATTTTAGTGTGATATATCCTTCAGTTTCCGAGTTACGAAATGTTGAATCCGGATTTTATTATGTTATGCCAAATGCTCTACACGACGAAATTAAAAAAATGCCTATTTTTAAGGTTCTATTATATTTATATGATTATAATGTACAAATCTGCCATACAAATTTGTTTTATTAGCCTCAGCTCAAAAGACAATAGTTTTTAAATTTTGTCGCTTGAAAATTTCAAGTATAAAGTTTAATAAGCTGCAAGTTTCTTTAGTAACTCAAAAGCGTTCAAAAGAAAAAAAAGTATATGGCAGATTTACTTCTTTGTGTTTTGGGAATGATACGAAGAATTGCATGAAAACTGCATCATGTGACATTTTCAAAAAGTGAATATGGTGAAAACATAATTTTCAAAACCCTTAAATTTTAAAATGAAAAACATTGTTATTCTGCATTTTTAGGGTACATTATGCAGCTACAAGTATTTGTAATATAAAAACTCAAAACGCATTTAGTATTTTTAAAGCCATGGAATACAAATGTAATGTTTTGCCAGATTTGTACTAAATTTCAGTGGTACATTCACTTAGGAGGCAAAAAATAATGTATCATATTTCTTGGTCACCTATGTTGAAATGTCGAGAGTAGCACAATTACCCCAGCATTTCTTTACTAGGAATTCTAAATGGTTACTCTGCTGACACGTTTCAAATGCTGCTACTGATGCTAGTCAAAGCACAGAATGAGAGGGTTTGCAACTATATTACTTCTCATTACTCGGTTGCTATTCAATCCATTCCACGTATACAATCTTACACTCTTATCTCGAACCCAAGGCGTATTTGATTCTTTTATACGGCTAGTAACGCATGTTTCCTCCTGCTTTGCAAAGTGTAAACACAGCATCAATGTTTATACAATTACAGTTTGTTTTGCTGACGCTGTAGTAATGTTACTGCATCATTATTGTTCAGCATTTCTCCAAATTGAAACGTTTATTTTATTATTATTAGGGCTCGGAAGTTCATGCCCTAAAAACACTGAAATATGCATGCACATATGCTCTTAAAAACTTCAAAATATGCCAAGAAATATGCACTATTTCATTAGAACAGTTCATGTCCCTTTGCAGTAGACGAGTTAGTGTAAATAATAAAGTTACCTTATTCCTTAGAGGTTGAAGCAGAAGTGGTCCCGCTGCTACTATTAACTGCTAAATTGCAGTTCACAACCAACACTACACAAATTTTCAACAGTAAAACGTCGTCTATTGTCTGGCAAAACACTTTTGTAACGTGAAAAACTTATTTACACGTCACAAGATGTTATAGGGGCATATTTAAATGATGTTAACTGTTTCACAGAGAGTCAAGTCTCTTGGTGTGACAGATGGTTTTCTTTCGAGGATGTCTCGAATATCGCACATCTGTTTATAACCAGAATTTTTTGAAATTACATAATTCACTTTCTCTTTCACTTTTTGTCCTATGCTACCAGGAACCGAACTTAGATCACATATTGTTTTTTCAAGCACAGTAAGTGATTCATGCAAAGGAAATCCTACAGCTTCCAATGCCGTTATGGCTGTTGATAAGAAAGAAAAAATGGGCAGATATGAAACTAAGATCCTTCTTTAACCCAGTGCCTGACAGAATATTTTGCACAGTTTGTATTGATGAAGCATCGTTCGAGTCCAATGAATTAACAACCTCTCCGACTATTTCTATGTGCTCAGCATAATATAAAACTGCATCGACCCATGTTCCCCATCGAGTTAACACCGGTGTAGGAGGAAGTCGGATATTAGGTGCTGCTGATCTAAACAACTTAACTCTTTTAGGAGATTTAACAAAAATTCTCTTTGTACTGGACACAAATCATTCTACCAGCGGGAAAGAATCGCGTGTTGTCTCAGAAATTCGATGAAGAGCGTGTGCCTAACAAGTTATATGAATTAAGTTAGGAAAAATACCTTTCAGAATTTTTCCTGATTTTACCATATAAGGTAACAAATAAAAGCAACCAGTTGTACTCGATTCCACATGGGCATTGTAATTTCAAAGAGTCCATCACAAACTGTGTCACAGTTACATTGTCAGTGGCCGACAATTTGCACACATTAAGGAGATAAGCTGTAGTCTTTTGTTCATTATTTAAGGCACCCACGATTATATTAGCAATAGAACGGCGTTCAGAATCAGAGGTTTCATCAACAGACAACCACACAAACTGATCCGCTAAATTTTGTATATTTGACAATACGTTATTGTAACAATGCCCTACATAAGTCTTGCGCAGTGAACTTTCTTCAGGCACATGTTGTTGAGTACACTTGGTAAGAAAGTTTTTAAATATCGGATTATTAATTTTGAACAAGGGAATATCAGCAGCTAAAAATACTTGGCACAAGTCATAGGAAAATTCAGTAACCCTACTTCCTAAACACTCTACTAATTGTTCTAGAACAGGTTATTTGTTTGCGAGTTTTGTGATTAAATTCTCCTTATGTTTTGCTCTGTTTATGTGCTGAACTGTTTGAAATCTTTTCTCACTCCCTATATTTTTGTCACACGCTCCACAAAACAGTGCCCTATTATCTGTAAATATTAACTCACCCGAAAACTCTTTCTGTAAATTAATTAATCTGGCACTCTAAGTTGGTTTTATTTTCGGCATTTGAAGAGCTTTTTAACATTTTATACACCTAATTTAATTTGGAGGGAACCAGTACACAACACTGTTACGTTTGAAGATCACGCAGAGGCAAGCGTTGCTATAATCATGCTGCTCAAAACGTTGACCTGCACTTTATCTTTGTTAATATAAACCTCTCAGATAGCGCACTGATTTATTCTCTACGCACATACATATAATGAAAGGATGGAAACAGGGGATTCACTGCATAACAACATGACTCAGCATTGCTTCTCGCCACCTCGCGAGTTACATCATCATATGCAACACTACCAATATGAGAAATATTATCCAGGTGGAAAAAAACCATAAAAATCATTAAAATATGCTATATAGAGGCTATAGTATTGAAATAATATGCATTTATCAAAATCAAGAAAATATGCAGTTATATGCACCATAAAATCACGTCCAAATAACTTAAAATTCCATAATTCGTGCACATAATGTAAAAGCATACATTTTTAACCCATATGAAAAAACATGCAAATGCATGAACTTTCTAGCCCTAATTATTATCATGACATGAATCACTATATATATAATACATCAGACATAAGGGCCATTGCCCATTAGTCAGCATCACCAAGTTGCAACATACAAGTTGTGACACTTTCATTTTTCATAGCCCTTCTGTCTGTTACAACCAAGTTATATGTAGAAAAAACTATCTCGTCAGCATTTTATACTGGTAACCAAAGACATAAGGTGGTAGCATTCATCAAGTGCGAGTACTGAAAGTAATTTTAGTGCAGCAGGATTAGTTATTCAAGAACGTCAAACCAACCTGAGCAGCCACAGTGTGTACTCCATTCTCTTTCTGCACGACAATTTGGGTCACTAAACATGGTGAGTCCTTAGTCCAGTAACTTATAATTAATGTTTACTTTGATTTAAAACATGCACAGGCATGCACATATCCATCGTAGAAATAATTATAACCAGAGACCGGAACTTAGGCGGAATGCCTTTTTAAATGCGTCAAATTTATCTTCAATTTGAAAGTGAATCTGCACGAATTATACCTTTGTGATTGAAATGCCACAGTTTTATATTGCCTTTTTCTGCCTTTTTAATATGTGTATTTTACAAAATATATGTTTTTTGTTGCCTTTATTTCATTATTTATGTATTATTTATTAATTATTAAACATTTTCTTTAGGTACATTTTATTTCAACAACCGTTAGACCGTGACAATGGAAGTTACTTCGCCGAATGTATACTATTGTCTTTAAGTTGCAGACGACATAGGAGTCCCTCGTTCAATTCATTATTTTCTTTGCAACAATGAGTGCTGCCGCGCAAATAAATGTATAGATAAAGAAAGCGTTTGGATTACCACGTGTGTTTATTTTAAAATGCAATAATGAGCAGGTACGGGTCTAACTTTGATTTTCTTTCAGTTTTCATTGCGACGTTGTAGCTAGCAGCAAGGTGCCGAAATTCAATGTTCCTTTACGCAGTAAATTACACAGTTATGTTAATACTTTTGGATCCCGCATATTTTGTACCGACGGTAAAGTACTCACATGCAAAATATACGAGCAGTCAGTGAAAAGAAGTATTTTATATCACAACATCGGCACAATCAAACACGGCTACAGGCAGAAGATTCCTTTGCTTCCAACAGTAATTGCAACATCGAGTCGAAAATCCCAGTTTGCATTCGACTTATGGAGCTTTCTTCAGCGCCAGAATCCCTTTGTGGAAATTACAGAATCCTACATTATCACTGTTTTTGGAGAAGTATACTAACCAATCTGTATCTAGCGAGTCAAGTTTGCGAAAATGTTACTTACCCGAATGTTACGATAACACAATGAAAATAACTAAACATAAAATGAAAAATAAGATGATCTGGGATATTGACGAATATCGACGAGTCAACTGATACCTAAGGTCGTTTCATTGCCAATTTGTTAATGGACGATTAGATCCTACAGAAGATGAATCAATGAAATCATTCCTGCTTACTACAGAGTGCCTTGAGAAAGTTAACAATTCAACTATTGCGCAGTTATTCACCGGTTCATTAAATTTGCTGCGGTCTGAAGAGGTTCAATACGACGCCTTATTTTTAATCAGTGACGCTGAAAAAGGCTGGAATAGCGTTACAAGTGCTATTTCCAAACATGCTTCACATGACCTGCTAAGCACATGGCTTTCACAGGGTGTCAGAAGAGATACGATGCTTGTTTCTGGATGTTGGCAAATGGATTTCCAGTATTAAGAAGCTCTTTGTGTAAGCCTCATCAAGGATCCTGACATTTAAGTACATTACACAGATGTAACTCTGCCCCCCCCCCCCAACCTATCATAACGAGATGGGGGACATGTATCGCGGCAGTACTTCGTTTAAAAGTGAAGTTCTTTAAAATATGACGATCAATTATTGAATAGTGTAATGTATTATTGGGTTTCTCTTATTGCCTGTTTTAGTATTTATAATTCCTTTTTTTCTGCCTATTTTAACTATTTATAATGTCTTTTTGCCTGCCTATTTTAATTATTTATAATGCCTAAACTTCCCACCTCCTAATTTCTGCTATGGCCAATTGCGGATAGCTTACAACAGATTGAGTACACTAATATTGTTTTATAATCGTATATTGCCCCGATAAACCCTTAGAAACACACCAATAACCTTTTCTTGAAACTTGGAAAAAAAGGTTATTTCTAAGGCTTTAACGAGACAATATCATGATCTCAAAACCATATTAATGCACTAACGTTATTTACGCAGGTACCCAACATTCGCTAGCGTAAGAATTTTGACCAAAATTGGATTTTAGGAAATAAATAAATAAACAACAACAACAACAACAACAATAATAATAATAATAATAATAATAATAATAATAATAATAATAATAATAATAATAATAATAATAATAATAATAATAATAATAATAATAATAATAATAATAATAATAATAATAATATTGTCAATAACTGCAGGATAATTTTGTTTAAAAGAAAATTGCACAATCGGGCTCGGGTGGGGCCCGGGCCATGGCCTATAGACTGTTCTCGGGCTCGCGCCGGGCCCGGGCTTGGTTGGGCCGGGCCTTAGAAAGTCGGCCCGTGCAGGCCTCTAAAATGGTATCTTAACAGCGTTGCATGGTCACACAACACATTGTGATAAATATTACGCATTTTGTACGGCCATGCTAAAAATGATTGAGCGCACTCTGAGAGAAGAAAATTTCTAAGTCCCAATTTGTATCGCAGCGCAGTTTACACTGGTCAGTATTTTCAATATGCAGCTAAACGGAGCTAATAGTCTCAGCGGCATATGTTATCGTCCGTCGAACACATATATAGGCTGTCCTTGAATCGTGTCTGCATTTGTATTGGTTCCTGATAAAGAAAGAGGGGTGGTGTGAGAACTAGTGCCGAACTTCCCTTTCTTCGTTAGCCAATTTGTTAACAAAGCCAAACGTGTTTCTGCCTGATGCTATGCGCATGGGTAATTCTACATATAGGAAGAGCAGTGATATCCTACCAACCGAAACAACCAATGACATGTTTCATAACACATGAAGTACCCTGAATACGATAAATTAGTCATTAGTCATATATAAAGCACGTGGCCGGAGTTACAGCTTATATGTGGATGTGCCAGTGAACGTTTCGAGCCCCAAGCGAATGCAGCTCAGAGATAACGCATGCGCTTTGAGAACTGGTAAACTTACGTTCAAACCTTGGGCACACAATATAATGCTTTTCTCCCTTTATTTTGTTTCCTTTATTTTCAATTTCTATCTCGTATTTCTAATTTAAACTAATATAGATTTTACACAATATTAGTTATGAATTGAGTATTAGATGTATGCAGATATATGTACGTAGGTATCTATATAATAGCAAACTCTTTCAACTACTGGTGACAAGTTCGATTTTTGTATCATTATGTTTCCTTCTGTGTCCGTCACATACTTACGTTTAGTTCCATTCATCACCGAAAGAGGTCGCCAATCACCACGTAGCTTATAGTGACGCATTCATTCATACTTTAGCAATGTCAGAGGCCGTTTATAAACATTCTGCTGTTCTCGCCCTGGCTTCACAGGGCTATTCGGCCACCAAAGCGGGTAGCATTTGTGGTGTTCCACAGTCCACTGCGAGGAGGTGGGCGAAATCAGATCGCGAAGATGCGCAGAAAGTAAAGCAGGGGCTCTCTCGAGGAGTCAGATTGAATAATGCTACACAACTCTGGTGTGCCATTACAGACCCTTGGGAGTCATTAGCACAAGACACTTATTATTTTAAAACGTTGGTGGATTCAATGCCTCGAAGATTGAGGGCAGTGATAGCAAATAATGGAGACCACACTAAGTATTAGAATTTGTTTCTTGGTTTTTCTTTTGTTTTATTAGCGTTTTGTTACATTTAAAAGCAACCGGAGATCTGGTTGTTGTGTGCTCTTTGTTTTCTAGTTTGCCAGAACAGCAGATAAAGATTTCACATACAGTAGTCAATATTGATTTACAGAATGTAATCTACATCGATACAAAAGGTGTTAATGTAAAATAAAAATAAAAAAGAAGGAATAAAAACCCATCGAGATCCGTGGACTCGAACCTCCATCTCGCTTTGCATACTGAGTTTGAAGCGCAGAACGTTGACACTGAGCCATTTCTAGCACGGACAGCTTCATCTCGAATATACAGTTCAGCCCTCAAGGTTTGGCTTACGTATTTCGTGAGCGTCTCTGTGCATGTTGGCGAAGAACGGTTCATTTGATTGAACCCTGGTTGCTATTTTATGTTATAAAGTAATAAACTGTGTCTTATCTCACAGCCTGCTTTGTAGCATAGTGCATGCGCCATGTGTGAACCATGCTCTGGTTACTTTGTGTACATCCGTGAGGCCGAAGCCACACTTAGAAAATTTACAGCGCTCAATCTTTTTCCATGGCGGTACAATGTACTTATGTACAATGTATAGTGGCAAAAGAAAGTAATAACAAATGTTTTTACTGCCGAAAATACCGAAGATAATCTCTGTCAGTGCATAGCTATAAATTTCATTTTGAAAGGAACAGAACACAACCTTCAACTTATAGTTCAGTGTGGGCAACTCCCTCCGAGCGCAGCCCGCTCACGGCTTTGTATGATAATTGTATGTTTAGTAAGTAAAAATAATGAGGTCGTTCAAGCTATTCTGCAAGTTGCTCAGACCTGATATATTCCGGCATTCGACGTCCGCATGGCTAAATATTATTAAGGAGCACAACGACTCCTTTCCTTCTGAATGAAATCTATTTAAAATCACTCAGTCTGTCATATCGGATGTTGTCTGCGAGCAAAGAGCTATTGGTGCTGCAACTGGAGAGTTTCTCTTTATACCTAGGTTTGCCTGGACAGTATCTATTCTAATATCTGTTTGATCGGAGATGCTGCATTCTTCAGCAAAACTCACACATTGCGAAATATATGTACTGACAAAACCATACAAATAAAAGTACCAACTGGCGTTCTAAAAGATAAAAACTTTCGTATTTACCCCGTATATGGTCTTTGAGTTATGCTGCTCTCTCTCTTTCTCTCTCTCTCTCTCGTGGAATTCTAAAAAGGACCTTTTTAATCAGGGATTCCCAAAGCATGTATTTCCGGTGAAATATCGACATCGAATTTAAAAGTGTGGAACACAGTTCTTCCTTTTACTTACTATAGGTATGTGACAGAGAGAGAGAGAGAGAATAAACCTACACTATTAATAACATTAATAGATTCATAACTAGATCATGGAGGAAGTGTGTGACATAGGCGGGGGAGGAACAATATTTCTTGGGGTATGGTTACAGTATCACTATCACTATTACAGAAGAGAGCTTACAACAGTGTAAGCAACATTCATTAGCTTTTCTAACCGTTACAGATTACACGTATCTCTGATATATTATAGTATTAATTTAAAAAGCATTTATATGTTATTTTCCTTAATGAGAATGAAGTATTTTCCTGTAAATGGCGTTTTAATTAAGGAATAGCGCGGTTACACTGTTATTTCCTTGATTTCCTGCAATATGCTGTAACGGCATTCTAATGTCTATGTCAAACGTGCTTTTGCTTTCCATAAACTCATGTGAAAACGTTTGGCAGTTTAAGATGTTCAAAGCAGCCAGTCTAGTCTTCAGCACTGGAAAACATAACTATAAACTAACGAATATTTCGAGGACTGCAAAAGCTAGGGATATCTTTATATAATACAAATGATATATTTTAGCGAGATTCACATAACTGTAGGTTTTGTCATTTGCTTGTGTTCCTAGTTGCAAACACATATAAAGGAGTCTGAGCTCCCCTGTTTATAAATCAGATCCATTGAACTAGGATATACTCAAAATATTTATGAAGGCAGGGGGAAACTTCGAAAAAAATCTTATTCACATCTCACTTTGAACCAGAATAGGAAACACGTCCTTTAGGTGGACATATTATCCCTGCACCAAGGAGCTAGGTATTTCCTAATTATACAACTCGGTGAGGATTACAACTCTCCAGGCTGGTCATGCAATGGTAGCTGGACAAAGTTCAACTCGCTTCAACGTCGATAGGTTACGAGTTGTATTGGAGCTTCCTCCCCCGCCCATCCGTTCTTGACCATCATCCTTTAAATCTGAACCGGTTACAGTGATTCCGAACGGGCAATTTTGGATGCCAGTACTGTGAGCAGAAAAGTATGTTTTCTAAGAGGCCTAGGCCTTGTTGATATGTCAAAAATAGCCGTAATCTTTCTCAGACAACGCTAGAGTTGTTGAGTCAAATACATTCCTTACAGCCACACGAGGGGAACATAGTAGAGGGTAATGTAGATAGTAGATGTATTTATGTCATCATCGCGAGCTGCCATGCGCTACCATTCCCCCTTTCTCCTATAGAGAGAACATATCTCAGACGTTTTCTTGTCAGAGAAGTCAGAAGTACAGCATTTAGTTTCTTATTTCCTCTCCGCTTACCCTACGTAAGACGCACGGAAAGGTGCGTAACACTGTTCTGGTAACATTGTTCCTGGATAAAGCACGGCTAATTCGTAAGAACGTTCTTTAGCCCTTCCCCCTACAGCTGCCTCGTTTTTCATAAGACATTTGATGCACTTTGTACGTGTGGGTCATGTTTCTCTATGGTCCAGTGCACTGAGGTAAGCCCTTGATCGGTAAGATACCCACGAAGTTCTTCGGCCCATACGTCCTCAAGGAAATGAGTGTTGACAACGCCCCCGAAGAGTTTAGAGTACGACTTTTCCCAACATGGATAGGATAACTGACAATTAACCTGCAGCAATATCTTGGTCTGCTCATCTGAGATATTCTTCACCAAAAGAGAATCATTCCGAGAACCCGTGCAAAAATGTACAGCACTAGCGCTTACGTAATTGCCCTTCTGTATAATAAAGCTTTTCGTCTTTAGAAACGACTGGCGTCCGCACTGTAAGGGTTACTCGGGCAGGAAAGGCGATGTGATGTGCATGGTAATGATTACTCTACACGATGATGTCTGCGACGCATATCGTGGGATCTGAGGCACTTCTCAGGGCGATCCCGGTGCACCGTCGCCGATGATGACTGAAACGGGGCTGGGAGATCGGTTCAGGTGCTATGAAATTATCAATCTGAGCTCACGCTTTAGTAACACCGTTAATCACTACGTCCCTGCAAGGTTCTGCTGTGACAAATTTCTTCTTTAACCACGCGAGTATTCCTTTGAACCTTGGAAGTGTAATGACCAGCTCCGGATTTTTCGAAAATACATGTGCATATATGCAAACGCATATTTTGAGGGTCAGTACATATTCAAGGATATGAATCATTCCATGTCAAACCGAACACCCATGAAACACTAAATGAACTGAAATCATCGAAACTTTTTTTATATTCTTTGGATAAAAAAAGAAGACACCTATTTTTTGTTTGTCCTCAACTTTAATATTTTGCATATCAGCCGAAGCTAAAATTTTCAAAAAAGTTGGTGTATCATCATACATTATAGATTATATTGACCGTTCAAATTGTCGCAGCAACTTCATGTTTGGTTCATTTTAAAGCTTATGAATTCGATTTTAAACTTATCTAAAACTCTATCTGAATAAACATTTTTAATATTTATAGCAGATATGTATACCTTTAAAGGTATGTTTTAAGTAAAATAACAGCAGTCTAACATTTTTGTAAGGTGCCCAGATATTCTCCGTTCAATGGTGTATAGCTGTGCAAAGTTTCAGGATGGCACTCAGAGAAACGTATTTTTAATAGAATATTTTGTTGGCTGGAACACTCCTCGCAAAGCACGATACAGTGAGACCCGGCGCTGCACGCTAGCACATTCCTGGCAGGGCAGTCTGGATACGGAGCTCAGTGCAAACACTACCTATTCAGTTGCATTCCATCAACATAGAACCAGTCTAGCTTCTGTTTTGTTTGTGGAAGATTATCACTTCGTTACATTGTGTTAATATCCGTTAAGTATAAATACTGTGTTCGATATGAGTACTAAACCATACACCAGTTGCTTTAACCCCTTCAATATTAGCAACCATGCACACAGGAGAAAATAGAATTTACGGCATGTGACTCGTAAAATGCTTCTAAAACTAAAAATGGAGGATATAAGATTGTCCCGCGGTCTAAAAGTGTGTTCTTCTTGTCGACTAAGAATTTAATCTTATCATTAATTTCCAAAACTAATCAATTTTTTAAAACTACTCTTTGATATTTTATATTAAGAATTAGTATGACATTAAGAATCTCAAATTTCAGATGGAAGTGGAAAAAGTGACACTTGTGTTGCGGGCTCTTCATGTGATATTCCGGTCTGGGTGGCTCAGTTGGTTAGACGCTGGCCTACGGATCCCAAGGTCGCGGGTTCAAACCCGGCCCAGGCCGATGGTTTTTAAGTGTGCTTAAAAACGACAGCTCCATGTCAGTAGATTTACTGGCATGTAAAAGAACTCCGGCACACCGGCGACGCTGATGTGATCCTGGCAATTGACAGCGTCGTTAAACAAGAATATATTTATTTTTCATGTGATATTCCGGTAAGTGATGTGCATCCAAGCAGCTCAGATATTGACATTGATTCAGTTTCAGATCCAAGTGGTGACAATGCGAGTGAAATCAAGAGAGGCAGACATTTCAAATTTTAATACGAGTTTACAATGTATAGGTGAATCGCCCATTAAAAAGAGAAAACTATTTCAAAAAAAGTATCTGTCCAAGAAATTAAAAAAAAAACTGGGTGATTAAAGATATTTCACTTGAAGATGCACCGGAATCATTAGAAAAATCGCAGGATTCTGATATGGTTAAAAAGCTAATAGATCGCTTTCATAGTACAGATGACAGAAACTTACAAATTCAGATACTAACTATTTTTGAAAGCTGGCCTTATAACAAAATAAAGCAAAATTTTGACGTGTTTAACCACATGATAAAGGTAGCAAAAACATTAGCTTCAGAAAGAGGCATTTTAGCAACCTTGGAAACTAAATCAGGCAAATGTTTAGAACATTCCGTGGTGAAAAAAGTATTAGTTTTATATTTCTCACGATGTAAATAGGGTTATGGTGGGTAAAAAGAATTACGTTTCTGTTAAAGGACAGAACATCCAGAAACAGAAGAGATTGGTTTTGTGCAATCTAAAAGAAACCTGCATTTTTAAAGATAAATATCCCAATATAAAACTAGGTTTCTCAAAATTCGCTGAACTGAGGCCTAAACAGGCCTACTTCCAGGCGCCAAGGTACGCATTGTATTTGTGTTTGTACCCATCATGAAAATGTGAAACTAATGCTCGATGGAATGAATATTCCCCATCTTGCAGCAGATTCAAGTGTTGATCTCTGCAACTATAAGGGCTGTCTGTCACAAGTAATTTGTAACCCCCATCATCGTGTTGTTATTTAAGAAAATGTGCTAACTGCCCAGAGACTGAAAATTTGATCAATAATATTCAGGAAATGTTCGAAGAAAAATCTATAGAAAAGCTGACCTATAAACAATGGGTAACTGTAGACCGCACTAACTTAGAAATAATACAATCATCTGTTGAAGACTTTCTGGAAAAATTGTTCATAAACTTATCAGATCTTTTAACTCACACTTTCATAGCTCAACAACAATCTGCATTTTTGACTCAAAGAAAAGAAAAGAAAATTTGAAGCCCAAAGAATGTATTGTTATTAGTGATTTTTCTGAAAACTGTGCCTTCGTCATACCAGATTCCATTCCGGGGGTACACTGGAACAATAACCAAGCAACAATTCATCCCTTTGTGATTTACTTTAAAAAAAAAACAAAAAAAAACAATACTTTAAAACATAAATTATGTTGCAATATGGGTCAATTCACGTCAAATCGCACACCCGTAAAACACGACTTTTTCGTAGGAGGTTCAAAATTTTTTTATGAATAATAGGCATCAAATAAGGAGGCCCATATTTTTTATTTCCGTATTTTTAAATTACTTGCTTAGTTCTGGTTATTAGAAATTAAGCAATTTCTGCGCGCACCGTAATATAAAATCACTTGTTACTCTAAGGCCATATAGAGTTGAGAGTTGTGGTTTGGCGCACTGGAAAGGTAAAATACAACACTTGTAACAACTTTCAACCAATCATTATTACACACAAATTTTGGACCGGGTTTTTTTTTTTTTTTTTTTTTTTTTGTGGTATATTTTGTAAAACCGAAAATAGAATTTTAATCGATGTGTTAAAAATCTTTAAAAAAAAAAAAAAAAAAAAAAAAAAAAAATACACACGTATTCCCTGACGTTTTATCTATAAAATAAGATATTGAAAACTATGAAGCTTGCATTAGTGCATTTGCTAAAAATTTTTTTTCTGGAGGCCTGCAAGCGCTCACGGACGACATGAAGTAGAGATCCGTTTGTACAGCTGGATTCGCCGCTCTTGGTCCCTTGAAAGCGAGTAAAGGTAGGCTCACACCTGGACGCGCAGAGGCGAAGCGCGGCACGCCGAACAGAACCAATTCGCTCACATTTATCAGAAGCGAGACGCGCCGAAGAATTGATGTGCCAAGGCCAGTTACTGTCAGTCAGCACAACAGATCACTTGGCTGTACTAGCTCTAATTTGCGAAGAAGGAGAAAAGGAGGAACGCAGGCAAAACAGAAGATTCTTGATGCATGATATGAACTTATCCAGGAATATAAAGCATGTATTTTTTTACACTATTTGTCCATTGCGTGAAGGAGTAAAGGAGCAGGAAACTCCTTCCGGCGGCAGAAATTGACACAGATGATCCATTCGGCAGAAAAATAGAACCCGTTTTTGTGACTTCAAATGTCAATAGCTTTAAGGCTCTGGCGAGATCGGCGTTTCAGAAGGGAGGTATAACGAGAAGTAAAGTAAACCGCGAAATCGTCAACAAAAAGGAAGACGATATCCCTGGCGGAACGCATTTAGCAACTGCTATAGGGCTCACGGATCCTTGAAAGCTATGTTGGTGTGCGCGAACACGGAACGGCTGTGCATTTAAAGTCGCACAAAACAGGCAGAGAAAAAGATCCACTCAACCTTCATGTCTAAGAATTCCGGAGAGCACACAAATTGGATGCTGCGTCAAAACGTGGGACAGGAACCACGGAGAGATTTTTTTGGTAGTGTTTAACACCCGCTTTTACTACATGCGGCACCGCAGGTGGTCGGAGACAGAGAAGATCCCTGTGGGTGATACAGGGTTTCACGGCCCTAGAAAGTGGAAACCCTTGCCAATGATAAACTAGAAAGGGAAGTAACTACTAAACCGTAGACGTGGCTCTAACGAGTTGGGGATGAAGGGATGACAATGGTGGTGATTCGGGACTTCGAGAATACCAAAGTTATACTAAAGTAAGTGAGCCTCTAGAAGAGGAAAATACATTGTACAATGGCACGGCGCAAAGGTTTCTTCCAGTTACCTACGTCTTTGACTTGGAGGCGGAAATAGTGGTCTACAGCAAAATGGATGTTTTTCGCTTAAGCCAGGGAACAAATTTACAAAGTAATTCCTAGATGACAATGCCACTGAGCACCATCACACCGGCGTGTATGAAAGGTTACAGGAAACGATTTATGCCAAAAGAAAATATTGCACTCATACTCGGAGATGGGTATCACTTGGCGAAGAATCTAGCACCGTATGCACCTGACAGGGTGTGTGGAACAACAGGAACAGTTAGTCCACCATCATGCACGCCATGCAATGTGGATAGGTTCAGGGACAATACGCTGTAGTTCATCACGGTTGCTTGTTTCACGGCTGTCGGCAAAGCTTTCCTAATCGGTATGCCGTGTTCGGCAGTACGGACGACATGACAGTGACCTCCAGATACGAGAGCACCGAGAAGGGGGTGAAAAAGATCGGGATACCAGCAATACCACCGTAGAGATGTGGAAGAGCTATTTTAACGCCAAGATTAAGTATAAAAAGAAACTCACACAATATGGTATGTGAAGCATTTCCCTATTCCCAAACAACTAAATCCCAGTGAAACATTTTTGGCGGTCGTATCAATGTTCGAAATATATTGCGAACCACGGAATACATGAAAATCCAATTGTGCTTGAGGCATCATTGTAAAGAAAATGGCAGTTTCAGACTACTGTTGAAGTCCTAAAAATACCAAATTAATAACTGCACTAGAGATCGTTTATTTCGAAGTGGATGACAACCCTAGACAGAAGTGGGTCTCTCGAAGGAGCCGTGGAGGAAAATGGGTTTCTCTTCCGATAACCGTTGCCGGTGAACTGGCGTACAAGATCCGAAGGAGTAAACGAAAGCGAACACAAGGGGGCAGCAAGGCCAGCGAGCTTACGGTCCAAGTATCGCCAAAAACAAATGAAAAGACGGGTGTTTCGGCAGATTAGACACTCCACGCGTAGCTCTACAAAGAAGAAAATCGCGACAATAAAACAGCGGAGGTCCAGCAGTTTCTGTACACAGCCCGATAACTGATCTCGTGGTAAAGGTGAAAGTGAAAGTGACCCCCTAGCCTGTACTACCACATACCAGAGGGCACCTGTTTATTTAGCCTGGCGCCTATTTTATATGCCAGGCTTACTTCCCATTACAATTTACAGTTTACAAATCGGTTACAATCATACCTTTTCAATATATAAACAATAAACTTAACAGCAAAACATAATCAATAAGGTACAACATTAACAAACATATATATATATATATATATATATATATATATATATATATAAAATAAACAATGATTGACAATAATTAATTAACAAAATCTTTATAACAAGTACAATAGAAAATTCCATACAATAATCAACAAAGGAGTAACAGATAACACAAACAGATGAAAAACAATAATAACAAAAGAAAACAAAACAAAGTAAATTTACAATAGGGATTGGTTTTTAAATTCCCTATATTTATAACTTGAAATCAAGCCTGCAAGCTTGTTTAGAATCCACCATTTTTTCTTGTTTATAATTAAACTGAATAGGCAACTGTTCCGAATGTGCCACTGGAAGTCCATAACTAAATGATATCTCAATGGACATTCAAATAATGCATGTTCAGGTGATTCAATTAGACCACAACGACATAATTTAGAATTAGACAAGCCAAAACGAAAGAGGTATTCACAATATGGATCATGTCCAGATAAAAAAAATGGATTAATCCTCTATTAGGTTTTAAAAATTTCATCATAAATCTTTCTTCAATGGAAGGAAAAAACAAAAACACCCTTCTCCCAGTTTCTAAACCCTCCCATTTATCTTGCCATTCATTATAAATTATATCTTTTAATTGAATTTCGTCCAAAATTAACCAACCCACAATATTTGATGCCCCAACAAAATTATCCCTGCTCAACCAGTATCTAGCCCCTCTTCCTGATTTCTAAATCTAAGGGTAACAGTCCTAATATAACTAATAAACCATGAGTAGAAACAGTGGAGAAGGCCCCAACAAGTCTTATTAACATTTTCCTTTGTAGACTTCTAACCATTCTTTGAGCCGTTAATAAAAAGATTCTTTCCTCCCAAACACTAGCAGCATAAGAAACAATAGGTACCAAAACAGAATTAATAAATAATTTGACAACTTCATATGGAATATCATTGAAGCCTTTAATTACAGAAAGAATTTTATTTAAAACAACGAAGGCCTTCGCCACAACCTTTTTAACATGAATTTTAAACAATAATTGCTCATCCAAAAATACTTTAAGGTATCTAGCACTGTGCTTATGTGAAATGGTCTTATTCTGTAATTTTAATGTAGGAGATCTTATTAATTTACCTTTTAATAAAACATAACACGTTTTCTCAATAGAGACATTTAATTTTGGTAAGCTCCTCCAATAGCACATCCAAAACATTGGCATAATTGGTTTCTAATTCAATTCTTGAATTTACATGGACCAGAAGCAGTACATCATCAGCATAGGTAACTAACTATGCTATACAAATTTTCTAACTCCCCAAGTCAAAATAAAACCTCTTCAATTCCTATATCTCAAAATAAAGGACCCACCTTGTGGACATTCTTTAGTCAAAATCTTACTTACTTCAAGTAAGCCACTCTTAAACGAGGCCTTTCTTCTTAAACAATAATCCATGCAGGAATGGACAACTTGCTGAGAACAACCTATATTAATTAATCTTTTAAAAAGGGAAGGCCACCACAAATTATTAAAAGCACCATCAATGTCAATAACTATACCAATTACATATTTACATTGCGAATTATGAACTTGGTCTACAGCAAAATTAATGGCTTCCTCTGCAGATCTACCAGTCCTATAGCCATACTGTTGTAGAAACATATACTAATTCCTGTATGTGTTGATTTTATTGCACAAGATTCGTTTGTAGATTTTAACAACAACATTTAATAAACAAATAGGTCTATAGGAATTAACTTTAGATGAATCCCTATCAAAATCTTTCTTTATAAGGACCATTTTGGGTGTTTTATATACATCTGGAATGAGACAACACTTCATGCAATCAGTAAATAAATTTGCCAACCTTCTACCAATTTCTTCTCCTAATGCTAGAAGTACTTCAATGGTAATGCCATCAGGACCCGGCGCCTTCCTAGGTTTCATGGAGCACATAATTCCTAGTACTTCATGGGCTGTAATTGGTTCTAAATCTTCCTCTATTAGGTCTCTGTTCTTCAACTCCTCAATTACTGCTTTATGATAAGGAGAATCATCAATAGCATCAGGTAGTAGATGGTCTAGACAATATTGCAGAGTTTCCTTACCAGGGGATGTAGATCTTCCATCCTCCATCACAAAAGTAGACAAAATAGTAGACATAAACTTCTCCCTACCCAGTCTATAAGGAAATCCCCAAGCATCCTTCTGGAGACAATCCTCAACCAGCTTATTCCAAGTTTGCTGTTTACTTTCTCTGAGCAGTTTGGCATATACATCCTTTCTACATCTATAGATGATTAGACGGACTTGGCGTTCATCTTCAGAGGAAGAATGTTGATAAGCTCTTCTGGTGTGACATACATTTCTTCTGAAGCATTGCAATTTATCATTCCAGAAAGAACCAGGAATTCTAGAAATCTTTTTTATAGGAATTGCACTACACATACTTCGTTGAATAGATGTAGCAATAATGTTAGCCCTTGTGTCTATATCCAAAGTGTCTATCCCAGTTGGAAGACTGAAATTGTCTTGTAAGTGTGACCAATTTGCCCTTCTATAATTGTATTTAGGAATACTTTCGGCAAAGGTGCTGATATTCAGCCTTTCACCACGATGAAGCATTAAATTTTGGCAACTTAATATGGAAGGTGATGTCGAGAATTTCACAGTGCACCCGTCATCACAGTTCAATGGGATACTAAACTAGCGATACAGTGTTTAAAGGACCTCCCAATCAGCTCTGCTGATGTGGTTTTCAAACCCCGAGAAAGAGCAAGTGAACTTCACACTTTACCTTTAGTAGAAAATATGGGAAGACCAGCTGAACTTTCTATCAAAGACAAATTCCAAAAATATTGTGTGGTATATGAAAGGAAGAACATCTGAATCCAGTTGTAAAGAATGTGAAGAAAATGTCTTCCAGCGGCAGAAGTTCAGCAGACGTTTTTTTCGCAAAGTTAAAGCCGATTTCTGTTATTTCACACGTAGAGGCAGTCAAGACACCACTGGAATTCATGTTCAAAGATGTGGCTCCGCTGGAATCTACAGTAAATGGCGAAATAATGCAGGAGCAACAGAATTGATGGCAATAACGAAAAGCATGGTGCTGAATACCAAGCCATTACTCCATTCACCTGACAAAAATGGGGTAAAACCAAGCCCACTCGTATCCTAAACATATACCAAATGCTTGATAAACTTCCAAATAAAAAGTGGAAGATGACCGTGAACGCTTCATATATGGTGCATGCGAAGAACAGCTGCTTTCAGCAGGTGACATATGCTTGCTCAGAAACAACTGCCTGATTCCTCAAAATGCGTCCATGATGGGCGTTAATAATGAAACTATGTGATCAACCGTGGAACAGCAGCAACGAATTTGCAGTAGACATTCAGCAGATGTTTCTGATACTCAAGTCACGATGCTAAAGCTCATTAGTCATGCACTCCATCGCCTAGCAAATGAAAGCAGTGACGGAGAATGGCCAGCAACTGGAGAGTACATGATGACCCTTGCCAGGCTTTTTTATTGGGATAATGCTTCAAGCTGCAGGAAACCTAGCAATTTGCCATATACTGGGTGTCCCAAAAAAAAAACAAAAAAACACAGAGAACACTTAGTACAACACGGTGCAGATGTGAATGCATCAAGTCTCTACACATGGTAATAGAGATACTAAACAAAGAGTGAAATGAAGCAAGACAAGAAATAGTAAGTTTAATGGCAGAAAATGCTCAAATAAAGAGTCAAACTCAACTAGAGGCAGGATGAAAGCAAAGTACTACAACCAGAAAATCAAAGAATGCAAACATACAGTATATGCTTGTGACTGAAAACAAATTTGCTGCCCTGGCAACAACTGAAGAAGAAGAGGAATTTCAACCAGCAATGGATGAACCTCGAGATAAAGCTATCAAATAGAACAAATCAGGAAGAAAGAAGATCAAGAAAATCACAATCTACAGCGATAGTCATGCAAGAGGACTCATGCAGAAAATACACAAAAGTGTTAGTGTTAGTGATGGTGAAGTTACAGGTTACCATGTGAAACTGAATGCAAATATTGAGGTCATTACAGCAAATATGTCTAGAAACGGCGAGAAAACTGAAAAAACTCAGTGAAAACTGTTATGGCAGGTGCAAATGGTATGTATAGGAATGAAGCAAACAATGCTATGAACACGCTAAATCAGACTTTGCAAAGAGAGGAAATGAGGAGCGTTTTTTCAAAATTGACCGAAATTCAGATTTTTGGGGTTACATATGAAGCTTATTGCCATGCACGAACTGATGAACCGGTTTTGTCAAAATCTGATATTTGCTGTTGTTATGGGCTGTTGAAATCTTCGAGTTTTTGCAAAGCTTGATATTTGCTCTCAGTCAGCTAAAGCAAAAGTTGATAAACGCTAACAGTGCAAGCTCCTGAGAGACCTGAAGAGACAACAACAATGCAGGACGTCATTGTCATTGATAATGTGAGAAAGAAATAAAGAAAAGAAAAAAAGAAACTCTGGATGAACACTTACTGCCAGAAACAACAATAGGAATTTGTTTTACACATAAAAGAAACTCCTATTAATATCATTCATATCGGGCCAGCTTTGGTTAGGGAGAAGTTTGCATTTAAACAAGCAGGCTATTATTCACCTACCAAATATTATAAAGTGCTGGAACAACATGGCATAGTTAAGATACTAAATAAAGATTGGGAAGCAAAGCATCTCAAGC
>CM060964.1:126838447-126970947 GCA_030765045.1 Tenodera sinensis | reverse complement strand
GAAGGGAACAATTCTATTGTATATAATATTCTCCAGAATTTTTGAAAACAAATAAGGAAATGGGCCTTTAATTTTCCACATTGGTTATGCAACTAGTCAATTTAATATTAAAGTAAGCAAAAGTGGATTGAAAGCAACTATCTTTAATAAAAATTATAAATTAATAGATAATTACATGGATAAATAAGAGGGAGGGAGGGAGAGAGGGAGGAAAAGAGGGGGAGAGGAGGGTGGGTTGGTGGGTGGGTAGGCAGGTAGGGAGGTGGGGAGGTGGGTGGGTAGGTGGCAGGGTATTTAAATTTAGCATATGTGAAAAAGCAACGAAATTTATTCATAATGAATGAGGAATAACATATTATTAAATTTAAGAATATAACAAGGCCATAAGGAAATTAGACTGCTAAATAGAAACAGTTATTTTATATTCCTTATCATTGGAATGCTTCTTAATGCCTTGCTGACCAGAATGCCCATATGATTGGTAAACTTTATACTTTGAACAATAAAAGTGTGAAAAAACAAGCATTTTAAGAACAAAACTATCAGCTTCTACTTGCCAAGGCAACAAATATATTTAACTATTTCTTCCAATCAAATTATTTCATTATTTGAGCATGAGCATGAGTTATTCTGCAATTAATGATCTTTAATATTTGAGTTTGATTACATGAACAAGTGATTGTTAAAAGGGACCTAAGTCACTTTTGGACAGTTTTGAGAAAAATGCAAAGAACCATCCTCTGAATCTTGTATCAAAGAAGTTGAATTTTATTTAGGTAATTGTTAACTGGATATGGATTGTAGGGCACACTGTTCTATGCCCACTGCAATGTTTATTAAGGAGGAAAAAATTATAATATAACTTTGATACATTTTAACAACTAAGCCATAATTTACTTCTGTGCCAGAGTAAATCATTGCAATAATTTTCTATCACCAAAAACAATATATTAAAGTTTCACAAATCCAAACATTGTTCTGTACAAAAAAAAAAAAAAAAAACAGAAGAACCTAATTGATATTTCATCTATAATGTACTTGAGAAGGTCTAATAAGAAAACAAAATGACATCCAATAATAATAATAATAATGATGATGATGATGATGATGATGATGATAGCAATAGTAACAGTAACAGTAACAGTAATAATAATAATAATAATAATAATAATAATAATAATAATAATAATAATAATAATAATAATAATAATAATAATAATAATAATAATAATAATAATAATAATAATAGTAATGATAATGATAGTGATAGTGATAATGATAACGATAACAACAATAATAATAACAACAACAATAATAAAAGTTATAATAATGACACATACTGACAGGTCCTGTTGTGACACTATAACAATTGCTGTCAGTCATTGCAATCATGACATCTACCAGACACTGAGCCATTGCAAAATTTCTTCATAGAATTCAGAGTACTCTTGTGGAATTCAGCTTGGCTTTCTCAATCAGTAGCTTACCGGATGGGTAGGCTTGCTGTAGTGAAAGATTTGCTGGTGATGTTTTGTGAAGTACAAATTTGTGATGGGAGTTGTTATGGTTTCTGATGCCACTGATCATATATAGTACATTGGCCAGAGGTTTTTAAAATCAAGAATCAAGCCACTCTGAACCATTGTTAAAGCCTCTTGAGCCATCTTAGGCCCATTATGGATGAGATCATAGATATTCCTTACTGTGTAAATATGATCTTTTCTTTTGTATTGGCTGCATTATAACACTAAACTTTCTGTCACAAGGCAAGAACAAGTAATCTCTGAAGGGGAAAACTGCTTGACTATCTTGAGTTGCCCAGTGTCGTGAGGGCTAAGCAGAAACATGACATGGTGTGGTTCTTATTTTATCCTGGGCAGTTGTCTGTCAAAATGTGAACCTCTGGACATCAATTTACACTTTATTTATTTGATATTATCAACAGTGGCAGTTCATGACTCATAAATTTGGGATGGCAGCATATGGTATTTTCAGAACAAGCATGCCTTACATGACAGTTAACCCTTGAAACTGAAATTATAATGTCAATATATTTGATAATGGAAAGAAACAAAAGGAGATTCTAGTCAATAGTTAAGGAGAAAACGTAATAAAGCTGAATATGTTAAAGTCTCAAGAATGGAAGCCTAGGCAGATTTAAATGAGTGACAAGGTTACAATTGTTGTTTGTACTAAGCCATAGTGATTCAGCGGGCTGATTCCTATCTTACCATGACGTGCTCTAAAGTTAGCCAATGGAAATCACTTCCTTCGTGTTGCTCACGCAAAAACAAATGCAACGCAAGACACACTCGTCTTGAATTGAGTCGAGATAACGAAGTGCAACTTGGGAGTTGTACGTAAGCTAGCACGTATACATAATTAGGCGGTTGCTAAAGGGTGACAAAGTTAGTGTTATAATGTTGTAGTTGAAGTTAAAAAGTTACATTCTATTTAAATATCATCGGCAGTTCTCTACGAATCTGGAAATTTGCAAATAAAGTGATATGTTGGCTAATTCTTCGTTTGGTTCCATTCCTACCATAGCCCACGCACACCCTGCAGATTAGGACCTCTTGCTAGAGCTAGTCCGGACATCAAATACGAGATCTTATAGGTCTTAAAGTAGACATCTTCGATGGAGAGGAATGTTTGCATCACCCTTAACTCATGAGATGAGTTTTTTGTAACATACACTACGAGGTATAGTCTCTGGGACCCCTATGTTTAAGCCAAGATTTAAGGCAAAAATCATTTGGATATTTTAAATTAAGTTCCATAATATTTATTTTTATGATTATGTAAGTGTTGTTTAAATGCTCCTTGTTCTACATTTCTTTACTTTTTATCATAAGAAATCACATACTTTTGTGCATTTCTTTTAATAGTGCACATAAACCAACTGTTGGAGAACTGAATGTTATTGAATATTACATGTTAAATTCTGAAATAATATAGTATGGCTGTAGCAAGTAAATTTTCACAGAGAACTAAATTCCAGACTTAAATCTTTTGAATAAAAATTTTGGTCCTTGGGTTCAAAAAGGAGGTATGCAAAACTGACATTCAGTGCTGGGATCTAGATTTTTTTTTCCCACCACTTAGAACACATTTGATTAATTTAACTTACACTTTTAAGTATTTTTTGGAAAAGAACTAAGTATTTTGAAGCTTTACTGAATACTGAAGGCTTTGTTGTTTCACACTGGAAGCTCTTTACATTTTACATACCGCATGAGTCAAGGGCTAATTCTAAATTTCACCTGACAATATGTGAAAAGAAAACAAACTGTAAACAACTCCAGAAAAATTAGATTGCTTTCTTTTTAAATGTGCTCCTTTAATGTACTATCGAGCTGAGCCATTAAGTTAACCAACCCATGAAAAATGCTAGGATTATCAGACGTGTCAGTATTGTCATGCCCTCAGAGCGCAACCTCAAATTTAATGCAAAACTTAATGCAGTCCATCAGTTTACTAAGACTATAATGATTCTTTGACACATTTTCATTGTGTTTCTTTATTTGTAATCTATAAGCACTGTCTAATTGAATTCTGATATCCACCTTGCCTATCATTTCAAACTCTATTCTATCATTTAGATGTTTTTCATTAAGCTTGTGCTTTTTCACTTTTCCCTTGAGATGCTTAATGTCTGACACACCTACTGAAGTCTGTGGGATGTATACACGACAGGAAAAAAAAAAAAAAAAAAAAAAAAAAAAAATGTTGTATCATGGCAACAAGGTTCTGTTGTTGTAGAATGAATGGCAGTAAATAAAGGTTTAAGTAAGCGATAGCATTTTATATATTTACATAGTATACTCACCCCATATAATTGGTGAATCCGACGTGATAATTTACGAGTGCATCGCACAACAACATGAATGAAAGCGAAAACCCGCTTGAGGAAGCTAATCAGGTAATCGTGAAGATCCCGCCATTCTGGGTAGAAAAACCAGAAATTTGGTTCTTTCAAGTCGAAGCACAATTTAAAATTTCAAAAATAACCCAGGAAGACACCAAATTTAATTACCTGGTTGCTCAACTTGAACCTAAATATCTAGAAAATATCTGGGACATAATTAAAGTTTCCGAATTGAACAAATATTGTGCTGCCAAGGAACGTCTTTTCAATATGTTCAAAGAAAGCAAAGAAAAGCAAATAAAATGCTTATTAACGGGTTTGGAGCTCGGAGACATGAAACCAAGCCAACTTTTAAGGAAAATGCAATCTTTAGCTGGTATTAACATATCCGAGAAAGTACTTCACACTCTCTGGTTAGAAAAATTACCGAACTCCATTAAGAATGTTTTCATAGTGTCTGACGAGGGTTTGGAGAAGATTGCTATTATGGCAGATAAAATTATTGAAATTAACCCCCATAATGAGCTTTACAGCATAAATAAAACAGCGGATAATGAAGTACGGATAATGAAGTATCCGAAAGCAACTGCAACACAGTCTAAAAGTCGAAGCTCCAGTCAAAATCGACGTAGCAGAAGATATAATCACAATGGAAAATATTGTTATTATCATTTTAATTTCAGAAACAAATGCTTTCCTGAAAAATGTCAACCTCCATGCTCATGGAATGATCCGGAAAACTTGAAAAAGTAGTCAAGTGGGCAGCAAACTCTGCTACTGAAACTATTAATAATTTCTGCAAATCCCGCTTATTTGTGCGTGACAAAAAAACGGGTTTACGATTCCTTGTGGCCAGTGGGGCTGATGTCTCCATAATTCCGGCAAATGCCAATAACAAAAATTCACATTCAAATTTTAAACTGTATGCAGCAAATGATACTGAGATTCCAACTTATGGGTTTAAAACCATGAATATTGATTTAGGACTCCGCAGACAATTCCAATGGCCTTTTATAGTAGCAAAAACTAGCAAGGGAATTTTAGGAGCTGATTTTCTTAAAAAATTCAATTTATAAATTGACCTAAATAAGAGACAACTAATTGATGGTGAAACAAAACTCTGCATCAAGGGTGAAATAACAGCTGTTACAGCTAATAATATAATTAGCACTATGTCAAAAACTCAAAAATTTGCTGATTTACTATCCAATTACCCAAATTTAACAAAACCTCAATTGGTACCCACAAAAATTGAGCATGGTATCCAGCATTTCATTCCAACAGAAGGAACACCAACACATTGCAGACCAAGACAGCTGGATCCTCAGAAGCTTCACATTGCCAAACAGGAATTCCAGTTCATGCAAGATAATGGAATTATTCGGCCATCAAAATCTCAATGGGCTAGTCCCCTGCATATAGTCCTAAAGAAAGATGGAACTTTCCGACCATGTGGTGACTATAGACGGCTGAATGCTCAAACTATCCCTGATCGATACCCAATACTTCGGATTGAAGATTTTCAACATATATTAAGAGGAAAAAAGGTATTTAGTAAAATTGATCTCTTCAAGGCATACTTCCAGATTCCAGTAGCCGAAGAAGATAAGCCAAAAACAGCAATAATAACTCCATTTGGATTGTATGAATTTAATGTAATGCCATTTGGACTTAGAAATGCACCAAGCAGTTTCCAACACTTCATTAATGAAGTGTTTAGAGGATTAGACTTTGTCTTTCCAGATATTGATTATTGTCTGATTGCTTCAGAATCTAATGAAATACATCGTGAACATCTCAAGATGGTATTTGAAAGACTTAATAAATTTGGACTCCACTTAAACGTCTCTAAATCAGTATTTGGTGTAGAACAACTGGAATTTTTAGGACATTTAATCACCAGTGAAGGTTCCAGACCTCTACCAGATAAAGTGAAAGTGATTCTTGACTACAAGCTACCAGAAACAATTCATGATCTTCGTTTGTTCTTAGGCACTGTTAATTTCTATCGACGGTACCTTAAAAATGCAGCAGAAACATTGGCTATGCTACACGACTACCTGAAAGGCGCAAAAAAGAAAGATAAACGAAAAATTGAATGGACTCCTGAAACTATTCAACAATTTGAGAAATGTAAACAAGACTTAGCTAATGCAGCAATATTAACATTTCCAGATCCAACATTTCAACTAGCATTAAAGGTAGATGCAAGTGACTTTGCAGTTGGAAGTGTTCTACAACAATATGAAGAAAATGGATGGAAACCCATCGTCTTCTATTCAAAGAAACTAAACACGGAACAGAGAGAGTACAGCACCTATGATAGAGAATTGCTAGGAATCTATCTCTCTGTCAAACTATTTAAGCATTTTCTGGAAGGAAAAGATTTTATAATATATACGGATCATAAACCACTTATGTTTGCATTCAAGCAAAAAAATGAGAAAGCATCCCCACGACAACTGCGGCATTTACAATATATTTCTCAATTTACAACAAACATTCAGCACATTAGTGGCAAAGACAACATAGTTGCAGACAACTTGTCGCATTTAGAGTCCGTCTCTGTCATTGATTATGATGCAGTTGCTGACGGCCAACAAGACAAGAAACTGAAACAACTTCAAGAAGAAAATCCCAATTTAAAGTTCAAAAGTTATCCATTATCATCTGGAAAAACATTATGGTGTAATGTATCAACCAATAGCATAAGGCCTTATATTCCAAAAGAATTTCGTAAGCAGTTCTTTCTTCAAATTCATCATTTAGCACATCCTGGAATCAAATCAACTGTAGCACTAATGACCTCTTAGTTTATTTGGCCCAACATTAAAAAAGATGTAAAAGAATGGACTCAAGTTTGCCTGGCATGTCAAAAGAGTAAAATAACAAAACACAGCAAATCACCAATCAGCACTTTCCAAGAAGCAGGTGAGCAATTCAGTACCATTCATGTTGATATTATTGGCCCACTTCCACCTTCAGATGGCTATCTCTACTGTCTCACTTGTATAGATCGCTACACTAAATGGATGGAAGCTATACCAATGCAAAACATCACAGCTGAAACAGTGGCAAAATCATTTTATGATCACTGGATAGCTCGTTTTGGAGTTCCAAGCACTTTAATTACAGACCAAGGAAGACAATTTGAAAGTCCACTTTTCAAGAAACTTTCAGAACTTTGTGGTGTGAAACTTAAACATACAACTCCTTATCATCCGCAAAGCAATGGAAAAGTTGGTCTACATCGCACAATGAAAACAGCTATAATCACACACAACTCAATAAAGTGGACAGATACGCTTCCCACAGTTTTACTTGGTCTACGTGCATCATTTCAGAACGACACAAACAGTTCAATAGTGCAGATGGTATATGGCACACATATCAGGCTTCCTGGCAAATTTTTTGATCAACCTAAAGCTGTAATGGAGCCAGAAAGTTTTTTATCTAATCTTCAAAAACACATGCAACAATTCAAACCTTTAGAAGTTAAGCATAAAACTTCCCAATCTGTGTTTGTGCATAAAGATCTCAGCAAATGTTCACGTGTATTTGTGAGAATTGACAGAGTCAAGGAAGCTCTGCAACCACCATATGAAGGTCCTTTTCAAGCCATCAAAAAAACTGCAAAATATTTCACACTCAAAATTAAGGGAAAACCTGTAAACATCTCAATTGACTGCCTGAAACCAGCATATTTCATTAGTGCAGATGATGATACTTCAACAATACTCCCAGAAAAGCAGCACACTTCTCTAAAAGAACCAAAGGAATCACAACAGTCTACATCTAATTCTCAAAGTCAATCAGATGAAGAAAAAACCACAAAAAAGACTCGAAGTGTGTTACGCTCCTTTTGCGTTTTGCTTACACCTACTACCTTTCCCTTTCCTTACTAGCGTATTCCGCAGGATCGTTACAGGATACTACCAAGTAACACAACACACTACAGCATAGCATAACATTTATTATAGTGAAAGGTGTTAAATATTAACAAGCAATTAGTGAAACAAAACAATAATTTTAACAATGGACTCCGTTACATAGTAACTTATAAATATTAAAATGAAACCACCAACTTGATAATGGACGCTATTAAATATTAACATGAAAATTCTAAAATCAAAACAAGGACCTTTCCTATATTTGGAATCAGATAATTACAGAGAAAATACTACCTGGAAATCTTGCGTACAGTCTGTGACCATATCCACCTATACCGAGTTGCTCTCCGGTTTACTGATAAGGGGCCTCGTACAGAGCAATCCCCCTTTGTTAACTGTCCCTCTGGAGTTTTCCCACTCCTACAAAGTATTATTAACTAAACTGATACTCATCCCGATGTCGGCACTAGAAGATATAGGATGTACGGAGAACTTCCAGCCTGGAGTAGCCACGCCCTGGTCGACAGTGTACAACGGTGTCCTCAGCTTTCACCGCCACTCATCGAAGCCTCCTTTGCACATAGGCGACGTCTCTAACCAGACTTAACTGGCTCAACCACCTCAGAAGTCCATACCGCTCCTTTGCCAAAGGGAACCACATGCACCAAGTCGAATTCCATGTAACTGGGAGAATGAGGCTTATGCGCCTATCTTGCATTCCCCACGACTGATCGCCGTGCCCACTTGCACTGGTGTCCGGGTTCTATTTCCCCTTGCTGAATGCGGACCCACACCTGGTCACATCTCACGGTAAACTCAAAAAAAAAAGCACACTAACTACGCAGTAGAAACCCATAGACCACCGGCTTTTGTCTCTGGCGTCATCTCAAGCTGTTCCATCTCTTGCCGACCACCCTCTCTTTTTGGCTCTTCCAACTGCTGTTCGTGCCCCCCACTAATTAATCCGTTACACTCCCCCCCTTTAATCTATTGTGAAACAATAGCCTTGAAGAGGTGAACCCTTCATCCTACCCCGGAGAACATCTCAGTTTACAATTCCTATTCCTATTATTTCTTCAATTGAGACACATGCGCAAAGCTTGATTTTCCAGTCCCGCTCTCCGTCAATCGCACTGAGACTGGAGATGTGAATTCTTCTATAAGCCATGGGCCCTTATATCTCGGGGCGAGTTTAGCCGTGTACTTATTACTTGCCTTACTCTGGGGATGATTCTGTACGTACACTATATCGCCAACCTGAAAGTGAGGAGCTTGTCGTCCCGCATTATAGTACTTAGCCACTTTATCTCTAGCCTTCAATAAATTACGTCTGACCCGTTTCCAGGTCTCCCGAATCTCGGACTCGCTTACTTTATCCGGCAAAATGTCCTTAATCCCCCATAAATTAGATAGAGGACAGTTAGGCTGGAATTTAAACATTAACCTGAACGGGCTCTCGCCATGACTCTCGTGCCTAGCCGCATTAAATGCAAATTGCAACCAGTACAAGTTCTGGTCCCACTTGGTGTGATCATCTGAGTGATAGGCAATCAACGCATTCTTCAGGTTTCTATTAACCCTTTCACTTTGGGACGCCTTAGGATAGTAGGGTACCATGAATACGTTACGAATGCCACTTCCCCAACAAAACGATTTAAACGCCCTTGACTTAAAACACGTGGCATTATCCGAAACGACTTCCTCCGGTACTCCGAAGACAGCAATTATGCCTTGCAATTCCTTAATCACATTATGGGTGTTCGCTTCACGAACTGCTCGTATCCAAACATATTTTGTAAACGCATCAACTATCACCAGCGCATGTTTATTTCCCATCTTGCTCCTCGGAAATGGTCCGATGTAATCGACAAACAATCTCTCCATTGGCCGTTCAGCTACCTTGGAGGCCAAATACCCCACTTGCTTACTCTTTACAGGCTTGCTCTGTTTACACCTACGACACTGAGCTACTCTCTGGGTTATCTCTTTATCCATTCCTTTCCATCTGAAATACTGTTTGATCCTAGCTCTGGTTTTAAACCCCCCTAAGTGCCCCCCACTAGGCGCTTCGTGAAAATAGGTAAACAGTTCTGGCACTAAGCTCTTTGGTACCAGCATCTTCGCGTCCTGCGTTCTATTTTTACAACACAATACTCCATCCTGTACGACATATTTTGGTACTCCTTCCCCCCCCTCAACCTGTTGCAATAGGGGCCCCAATTCACTGTCGTTACGTTGATAGGTCCGGATATCTTCAAACAACGAGGGAAGATTTGATAATATTGTACATACTTTCCCTGAAACTTGTTCACAATTATCCACTGGCGTCTGTTTTAACCAAGTTTGTAATGGGATATAAATACTCGGTTGAAAACCGAAATAAGCTTTTGCTCTCGCTAAATCCACTACCATTTGTGTATGTCTAACAAAGTCCGTTCCTAGGATCAGTGGTACAAATAATTCCTCTATCACATAAACTTTATAGTTCCAACTAAACTCTCCAATTTTCAATGGAATTACTAAGGACCCAATAATCTTCAACGGGCTGCTATCTACCGTAATAAATTGTGTTTCCTCAACCATTAGATCTCTACGCTTATCCTTAACATGCTGTGCATTAACTAGTGTTACTACACTGCCCGTGTCAATCAAGGCCAATGAGGGAATCCTATTTACCTCTATCTTTATAAAAGGCAATTCTTTATGCACTAAACCCTGTATTACATTTATTCCGTGAACCAGCCTCTCCCTTAATTGTCCGGAGTTCCTCCCCAAGGACGAGTTTTGAAATATCTGCTCTCCCCTAAGCCGTTTAACATCACAATCTTTTACCATATGACCTGGCTTATTACAGTAATAACACACGAACACTTGTTTACTCTCTTGTTTCGTTAGTTCGGCATTCGATAGTGGTTGCCCCATTTGATTCTGAGGCCCGCCCCTATTTAAACTTGGTAATTGTGTATATTTCAAAGCTACCTCCTCCAACTCTTTAAAGGTAGTGGGCTTTGATTTACTCAAAAATAATGACCGGAGTTCGATATGAGCTGCATTCTGTAATATATTGCTCACAATTTCTTCTTCTGAAAATACTACTTTTAGTGCCAAGGCTACCAACTTCTGCTGATTAACATAATCTAAAATACTTTCCGAAGTCCGTTGTAGCCTAAAAAAATGTCGATATAGGAGCTCATGAATTTGTGCTGATGACAGAAACATATGTAACACCTTACTATGAAAACTATCTAACGAGCCCTCTTCTGCAATTATTTGTAACAACACCGACTGTAAATTCAAGCCTACAAAAGGTTGTAACATCTGTAACACAGTCACTTGTGGTGTTCGGAAAGCTTCAGCTTGCATTTTAGCTTTCACCAAACAAATGAGAAAATCAAATATGTCGTCTGGTGATTTTACCTCAAATATTTTTAATGACGCTAAGAACGCTTGCCATGGATTCGGTACAACAAGTTTCGCGAATTTAACGTGAAGTAGCTCTGGATTGATATTCTCAGTATTTCCTGAACCAGTTGCTCCTTTATTTTCAATTCCGGTGGCATCTAATTGTGTTGATAATGACGACAAGCGCCTCCCCAACTTATGAAGCTGTTCATTATTTTCTCCTTCTAACAATCGTGCATTTTCCTTTATCCTAAAACTCCAATACTTTAACCTTCCAACTATTCTTCGTTTCTGACTCGGTGTGATTTCCGATAACCTAAGTTCTTTTAACATTTCATCAAATAAATTAACATTCGCCTCACAAAGTCCGATTTCCTGTACCGGATCAAAACTTGCTCCGAGATTAATTGGGCTTGGTTGGCTTAATGCTTCTCGTAAACTTCTGGCCAATTCAACTACTGTACTTTTTGAATCATATTTTATCTGTCTTATTTTCAGTTCTCTTTCCAACTCTGTACGATGGAGGAATTCGGGCTGAAATACAATTTCCATTATGACACTGACAATATAATTGACCTGAAACACTATTTTGTGTACTTTGTAGTATCCTGTTAAATGTTCCCACCGACACTAAAACGTGTATGTAGGACAAAATGGCTCTGCTACCAGTGTTACGCTCCTTTTGCGTTTTGCTTACACCTACTACCTTTCCCTTTCCTTACTAGCGTATTCCGCAGGATCGTTACAGGATACTACCAAGTAACACAACACACTACAGCATAGCATAACATTTATTATAGTGAAAGGTGTTAAATATTAACAAGCAATTAGTGAAACAAAACAATAATTTTAACAATGGACTCCGTTACATAGTAACTTATAAATATTAAAATGAAACCACCAACTTGATAATGGACGCTATTAAATATTAACATGAAAATTCTAAAATCAAAACAAGGACCTTTCCTATATTTGGAATCAGATAATTACAGAGAAAATACTACCTGGAAATCTTGCGTACAGTCTGTGACCATATCCACCTATACCGAGTTGCTCTCCGGTTTACTGATAAGGGGCCTCGTACAGAGCAATCCCCCTTTGTTAACTGTCCCTCTGGAGTTTTCCCACTCCTACAAAGTATTATTAACTAAACTGATACTCATCCCGATGTCGGCACTAGAAGATATAGGATGTACGGAGAACTTCCAGCCTGGAGTAGCCACGCCCTGGTCGACAGTGTACAACGGTGTCCTCAGCTTTCACCGCCACTCATCGAAGCCTCCTTTGCACATAGGCGACGTCTCTAACCAGACTTAACTGGCTCAACCACCTCAGAAGTCCATACCGCTCCTTTGCCAAAGGGAACCACATGCACCAAGTCGAATTCCATGTAACTGGGAGAATGAGGCTTATGCGCCTATCTTGCATTCCCCACGACTGATCGCCGTGCCCACTTGCACTGGTGTCCGGGTTCTATTTCCCCTTGCTGAATGCGGACCCACACCTGGTCACATCTCACGGTAAACTCAAAAAAAAAAGCACACTAACTACGCAGTAGAAACCCATAGACCACCGGCTTTTGTCTCTGGCGTCATCTCAAGCTGTTCCATCTCTTGCCGACCACCCTCTCTTTTTGGCTCTTCCAACTGCTGTTCGTGCCCCCCACTAATTAATCCGTTACAAGTGGCAGATCAGTGAAATTTCCTAATCGCTATTTACATACTATTATATATATTTAGTATATCTGAATTTTGTATCGTAACTTGGTTACTGGAAGGGGGAGTGATGTGGGATGTATACACGACAGTTAAAAAAAAAAAAAAAAAGAGTTGTATCATGGCAACAAGGTTCTGTTGTTGTAGAATGAATGGCAGCAAATAAAGGTTTAAGTAAGCGATAGCATTTTATATATTTACATAGTATACTCACCCCATAAGTCCATGCAGGATCACCAGCATTCATTACCAAACAGGAATAACAAAAACACATTTCTAATTTTGCATCTGGAATGCCAGTCTGCATACCTGAACAATGAAGGGTTCAATTTTCTGCTGTAACCACCTTTATTTTTACATAGATTTTGAATTTGTCCAATATTCAGTATTGGTCTTGGTGGCCCAAGCTTCTAAGTTCCAATTGAGACGCAAAACCCATTACACCCACACTGAGTATAGCAGTAACACTCCTCATGGTTCACTAATTAATTTCACAGTCCCCGTGAAGATTCACATCATGACACCACTCAAAAGCGCTGCTAAAATCGTGTTTGTTTAACTGTTACAATTACTTCCAAACACAACGAATTAGATTGCTACATAATATGTATTCAATGTGTCATGTTAACAAAATTACCAACATGAATTTAGTATTAATGTATTTTCTTGGTATCGTTTTATCGGGAATATACAACATTATACCTTAAATGGTACAGCTATGGCTAATTTAGTTTAAATTTAATTTACAATGAATTTAAATTACAAAATTCAATTTAAGAGAAAGGAGTATATATGGTATGTGAGTGGGAGCACTGCTAGCAGTGATCACTTAACATTTATTTATTTCATTCCAATCAGACAGGTCACAGAAAAGTTATTGCACGCACTTTCCCCTCCACCCAGACACCACCTGGATTATCCTTTGTCTCCACATCCCTTGCCTATAGTTGAAGCCATTCCCGCACCTCTTTGCACCGCTTGCAATATCATCAAAATGAGAAGATTCCTGGATGGGCAAGGTACAGTCTGAAATTGCATCCGTAATGAATACATCAGCGCTCTTCTGTGTATTAGCAGTGTAAAAGCATTTTAAACAAAACAAAATGAGTAAATAGAAACAGAAAGTGTAGGAACGTATTTTGCATGATGTTCGATGTCAAGAATATCTGAACTAGTCCTTTTGATGTAATGTTACCTTTTGTTTCTTACTTTTATTTGTTGGGAGGGCACTGTCCTGGAGCCCTTCATTGCCAGCCACCATTGGTTGTCAAGCAAAAAATATTAAAAACATTGCAACTTTGCATTAGCATAGACATAACCTTAAACACCAGCTGATGAAACAAATGGAAACCAGTCCACGCAAAACATACCACGAACCTGTATGTTAAAGGGTACCTGAACCTATAGCTGAGGTGCCTTCTTACAATCAGATCTAAAAACTCATGACCTCCGTGATAGAAGGCCAACGCTCAAATGTGTTTCTAACCTCAGACAATTCAAATCTGTCACTAACTCAAATACACTAATTTGGTGACTTAGTTCCCTTTTAACAATTATATGTAAATAGATGAAAGGGGTTCTGTTTGAACCATATATGTAATATACTGTTCTTGTTATTATGATTGTTATTATTACTATCATAATACTTGTCTGTGAATAATATAAATGTATGCCAACAAGATGCAAAAATTAGACTTGTAGTCCACAAAGACTGCAATGATTAAATTATTCTCTTAGAGAACTAATGCTGCAAAATACTCCAGTCAGGTTTTGGAATATCTTCTTTATGTACTCGACGAACTGTAATCCTCTCATCTGCTGCCTCATCAGCATTATAGAATGAATGCAATTCTTTCATAGCTTTCTCCTCCAGCTGAAAACAGAAATATAGCAACAAATATAATATGTATACTGAAATAAGCAATGCCATCTTCTATTGACTGAGAAATGATCAATGATATTACTTTCCTTTTATAGTACTACTGTTACTAGATGTGTTCAAAATTCTCTATTATGTATCCTTTTTTCTGCAGCATTAAATACACTTGCTTTATTTATATCCCATATATTAGCTACATAAGCTCTGGTAAGAATAATTATATCCTTAATATTGTAACTTTTTGGGTTTGGTTGTGAAGTAAAGTAGACAGATGTAGTCGAGATAAAGAAACACTTTTATTTCCGTAAACAGTAACTTTGTACACTCGTTGCAACAAGAAAGTCTTTTCCGATTCTCCAACAGCACGGCTCCGAACTCGTAACACAAAGAACTAACTCTTCTCCGTCGGCACAACTCTCCACATCGTCTGTCCGTCTCCGTCGGCACGACTACTCAACCTTCACATACGTCTGACTGTTCTCCGTCGGCACTACTCAACGCTTCACGTACGTCTCTCACTTACGTCTGACTGACTCTCTCACACTTTACCGCTATTTATATCTCCCAGGCACTATTCTGGAAGCTTCAAGAACGTTCACTTACTGCGCTGGGGTACAAAGTAGAAGATTCCAGTAGCCTCTATCCTTTTCTCTCTTTCGGCAAGCGCCCCAACAATGCGGCCATGCTCTGTCTCTTTCCTTCGGCTCCTTTGCGGTAGTGCCGACAATAATGCGATGCGTGACACTACGGTTGTCGGCAATTAGATGCGGCGGGCGCGGTGACACTGCTCCCTCCTCAGAGTTGGTCGTCCCGACCAGCACTATCACTGCGGCATCTCCCTTGCGTCCTGGTGGACTAACCCATCGAACCTCTTCTCCAGGAGGCACGATCCTAGGTATCGCTGTTGGATAGTGTCCCTTGGTCTGGGTAGGACGATGTATGCCATCCTGCTTCGAAATTCTGCAACAGTACCGCCGGTCTTGACGGTCCCTCGTCCAGTTGCCCTTCTTCCTGGTGTGTTGACGGGCCATCCTGCGCACTTGGAAACGGCTCACTGGGTACCATGTCCGCCGACCTCTCTGGCGCACCTTCGCAGCCACCTTGCTTCCGATGGGTCCGGCAACAAGCCCCGCCACATCCGCGCGAGTCGCGTCCACCACTGCACTCGTGTTCACTCGTGCTCGGCACGGCCTCTCCTGTATCCTGCCGTCCAAGATGATGTCCACCATTCTTTCGTTCACGGCACTATGCGTCAGGTGCTTGGATGGCTCCGACGGTCCTCCCATGTCACACGCCAAGTCGGTTCTCGCGTGTTGCTCGCCTGCTTGTGCGCTTCCCTGCTGATCGTCCTCCACGTCATATCCTGGTTGGTTACGTACCCGACACACTCCTCCAGGGGATCCTCGACGACGTCCCTGAACTGCCCCTTTGTCTTCCCCGAGACGGACACTTTCGTTATCTGAAACGGGCACAACTGTCGCCTCGGCCACTAGGTGCTCCCTCCCCGGCTCCGCGCTATTCCGTCTGCCCCTGGCATCCAGTACTTTGACGCTCTCGTCAACTCTTACTACCAGGGCGCCAAGACGTTCCCCGTCGTCCTCCACGACGTCCACGTGCTGGCAGAGGTCTTCCACCTTTTCGCCGAGTTCTTCCACGCCTTCCGTCACGCCAATCAGTTCGCCGTCAATTTTCGCCGATAGCTCCGTCTTCATCTCTTTCAGCTCGGCAGCGAGGTTGTTTCTCGTCTTTATTTCTTCTTTCAGCTCGGCAAAGAGGTTGTCGTTTGCCGTCTTCATTTTGGCAGCGAGGTTGTGGTTTGACGTTTCCATTTTGGCAGTGAGGTTGTCGTTTGCCGTCTTCATTTCAGCCATTTCCGACTTCATTTCAGCCATTTCCGTCTTCATTTCGGCGAATAATTCTTTCATCATTGCTATCATCCTGGTTTCCGAATCTCCCTCCATCTTGGTTCTAACGTTGCAACTTCTAACGACGATGTAACGAAACTAGAAGCAATTCGACGGATCCCACTTCTGACACCAGTGTAACTTTTTGGGTTTGGTTGTGAAGTAAAGTAGACAGATGTAGTCGAGATAAAGAAACACTTTTATTTCCGTAAACAGTAACTTTGTACACTCGTTGCAACAAGAAAGTCTTTTCCGATTCTCCAACAGCACGGCTCCGAACTCGTAACACAAAGAACTAACTCTTCTCCGTCGGCACAACTCTCCACATCGTCTGTCCGTCTCCGTCGGCACGACTACTCAACCTTCACATACGTCTGACTGTTCTCCGTCGGCACTACTCAACGCTTCACGTACGTCTCTCACTTACGTCTGACTGACTCTCTCACACTTTACCGCTATTTATATCTCCCAGGCACTATTCTGGAAGCTTCAAGAACGTTCACTTACTGCGCTGGGGTACAAAGTAGAAGATTCCAGTAGCCTCTATCCTTTTCTCTCTTTCGGCAAGCGCCCCAACAATGCGGCCATGCTCTGTCTCTTTCCTTCGGCTCCTTTGCGGTAGTGCCGACAATAATGCGATGCGTGACACTACGGTTGTCGGCAATTAGATGCGGCGGGCGCGGTGACAATATTATGCTCCCATTAATGGGAAATGGTAAGCACTGTATAATTAACATACATATAAGAACAATTTGATATTAACAAATTACCAAAAAATTATATTACCTGTAAGCTCACTTTCATTCTGCTGTTTCATTCTTGATAAATGTATTTAATGATTTAGATACTATTTAAATGTGGCTTCTAATCATATCTTATAGCATAATACATGTTACAATATCTTCAGTATTGTCATAGTTGTTAAAAAGAATATGTATTTTCAAAAGTCACACAGGAGTTTGTTTCTACATGTTTTTGCCTCATTTTATTTTCTGAAAAGTAAAGAAGTTCTAAAAGTTTTGCAATCTAATTGTTCTAGTTTCAGAAGTAGCATTAATAATGATGCAGTGCATACACACACAGTGAAATACAAAAACATACCCGAACATACATGTATTCACATGAACATGGATACACTTTTCTATCACTCATGTCTGTCAATCCTACAAAATGCAGAGCTTCATTTATATTACGTTAATGCAAGGGTTGGTGTCCATATTGGCTCTCTTTAAGAACTGTGTAATATTGCTTAAACATTAGGAATTGAATTTTGGGACATGTTTGCTTCACTAACTACACAGGACATGTTTCAGAAGCTTTTGCTTCCATCATCGGCTGTAGGTTGACTGGCGGTTTTATAATAGTTAAAAGGGTAAAAGGGTAAAAAGTACAGAAACAGATGGGGCACCTCTCTCACTTCGACCTACAAAGATCTATTGTGGCTACCACCCCCCAGGAGGCAGGGATGAAATGAGGAACCAAAGGTGCCATGTAGGGTCACAGCTAAACAGGCCACAGAGATGTGCAGAAGTCCCTAATAAGTGCTGAGATCTCTTCATCCCGGTGCCAGGTCCAGCCAAGCAGCCATTGCACCGTGGTTCTGGTATCGCACTGAGTGTCTCCCCCCTCCCCAATGGAGGACAAGGCCAGCCAAATGCTACATAGCGCCAAGAACAGCAGTTACCATGCGCAATCATCTGTGCCATCTGCCCGGCACTGACAACATTTCACACCTGAAAGTACACCTGAAAGATGATACGAAAATGGAATGAAGGGAAATGATGGAAAGGAAACCCTCATATGAAATAATGCACCCCAGCATTCACCTAAGTGACATGCGGAAACCACAGAAAAACCCATGTCAGAGTGCACAGCCACAGAGATTGAACCCGCGACCTCCCGAATGCAGGCCACAGACATTACCGCCTGAGCCATCCCACTTGGTTTAATAATAGTTAACCTTTTACATATAATTCAAATTTGCATACAGATTCAAAATTTAATGAACAGAGCTTATAACATAAATAAATTTGACAGGGCTTTATTTTTATGTCAGGACTGTCACACAGGGATTTCCTTATCGACTGTCCCCTCCGAAGGAATGTCGCCTTGACGTGGCGGAGGGGCTCAGTACCCAATCCAGATGGCCTACTAAGTGTCATTTTTGACCACTGGTAGGCAAGAGGTGAGGGGGAGCAAAGAGCATTCCAAAATGGGTAGATGAGGCTCGGTAGTCTTGGTCGACAGCTCATCTAGGAGAAGAGGATTCCGAAATCAAAATCCCCCAGGGGGTCCTACTACGATAGGTACGGGCTTGGCATCGCCGGGGTCCCGAGCCATACTCTCGATTGGGTTCCTCTAATAGGTGAGAGGGCACCTGCCAAACGCCCAATCAACTTTGGTCCACTTTTGTGTTTGACCTCCCACCTGATACCTCCCTGTACACAGTCTGATGGATAACCTACACGCGGGTTGTAGGAGGATGGGGAGATGCAAGGGGTGACTGGGTAACCGCGTAAGTCCCAGCCCCTGGTTATCATGTAGGATCTGTGTGCGTATCCGCTGATAAAGGTCTGTCCTGGGCTGGGGCCATTGCATGAGCTGATACACTCCTGAAGGCGATTGGGTCCCTCTGTCTATACATTGGGAGGTGAGACCATAGGGTGAGCAAGATCCAGGCCGGGACTCTCACCTAAGCCGAGGTGGCGCCCAGGATGTGAGCATGCCATCAGAGACATTTGCAATGGTGGAGGATTAATGAGCCATGAGTTCTAATAAAACTCACATAAAAAAAAATAATAATAAAGTTTGTGTAAAGGAAGTAGCAGAGTCGAGTGGCCCTCACTACTTAGTAATAGCTCTAACTGAGGGAGATAAGAAATTTTTATTGGTGAGCCCATTTACAATTCAAAAGATTTTGGATAACATTGTTGGTCCTGTAAAGTCATGCACTAGATCTCACAATGGCACGCTCCTGGTTGAAGCACATTCAGGTACCCAGGCAGCTACGATACTGAAAGTGAACATGCTAGCAAGTTATCCTGTACGTGTTGAGATGCACAGAACCTTGAACTCCTCGCACTGCATGATAAACACACGTGCATTGGAAGGATTATCAAATGAAAAGATTCAAGAGAATCTGACTGAACAAGGCGTCATTCACGTTTACCGGGTTCAACGTAGATAAGGTGGTGAGTTAAAGCCAACTAATACCCTGTTTCTGACCTTTGATCGGGTAGATCTCCCGCAAAGGATTAAGGCAGGGTATGAATCCATTGAAGTTAGGCCTTTCATCCCGAACCCACTCAGATGTTTCAAGTGCCAGCGCTTTGGACATACAAGCGAGCTGTGTAAGGGACTAGCTACATGCCCTCAATGTGGAGATGAATTCCACGATGGTGCATGTACTGCAGCTCCGTCATGCGTGAACTGCAGAGGTGAACATCCGTCTAGTTCCCGAGATTGCCCCCGTTTTGTAGATGAAAGAGCAATCCAAGAGATACGGGTTAAAGAGAAGGTGCCCTTCTCAGAAGCCTGAAAGCTCTTGTGTATACGCCAACCCTCTGTTACAAGGTCCGGGACCTATAGCTCAGTTGCAGCTAAACTGGTACCGAGCAGAGAGATCGCAACGCAGACCAACGATTTCAATGGGGCAACAATATCTGAAAAGACACTTGTAGCCCGTAGCTCCATTCCAAAGCCCTCAACATCAGTGCGCACATCTGTATCAACGTGTACAAAATCTGTTGGTGAAAAAAATTCAACTGTTAGATCACCAACGAAAGTGTCAAACTCAACACAGAAGACTAGCAAACCTGTAATCTACAAAGCCTCACCGATAAAGTTTAAGAAGAACTACATTAAGAATGATTTCCTCAAGGAAGATAAGCCCGATCCCAGTACATCAAAGCGATATAAGAGTCCAAGAAGATCTCCTCGAAGATCCTCTTCTGGGGAATCTTCAGGGGTGGACTCAGAACGGTGTCTTTCATCTTTGCCGGTCCCCATTAGCAACCGGTTCGAGACACTCGAACCCAAGTTCGCTATGGGAAAACGGACGTCCTCGGCAGAGGACATGGAGTTAGACCAATCTGCCCACACTGGGAGAACCCCAGTAGAAAAGAGGTGCGAAAAAGCACTCAACAAGAATGCCAGGCCAAGAGAGAAGAAAAGGGCTATATTAGATCGACAACCACCTACTCCAAAGTAACGAAGAGTTACCTTGGAATTACCTGTCCCATACACAATGCAATATGGCTATCCTACAATGGAACATACGTGGTATAAGAAGCCAACGTTCATAACTTGAGCTTTTGCTTTAAAAAAACCATCTGGTCGCATGTTTGTAAGAGACTACGCTGCGTCCTCAAGACGCTTTCTATCTAAGGTGATATACCCCAGGACGGTGTGATGTCACACCAGAAGACAGTGTTCCGGCACATGGCGGTGCTATGATACTTGTAAGAGATGACATATACACAAATTCTGTACCATTACACTCTGATATACAATCAGTTGCTATAAGGATTATACTGCAAAACATTCAGATCACCATTTGTAATGTATATTTGCCTCCGTCCCATGACTTCTCGCACATTGATTTAGAAGATCTAGTTTCCCAGTTACCAAAACCGTTTCTGTTGGTGGGAGACTTCAATGCGCACCACCCACTTTGGGGTTCAAGTCACGCTTGTGCGAGAGGTACGCTCATTGCCGATTTCTTGGACAGTTACAACCTAGCTCTCCTCAACATTGGAGAGCCTACATTCATTTCTGACTCTTACAATAGTTTCTCGTAACTTGATCTTGCAGTTTGTTCACCTCAGTTGGCAGTGTCCTTACAATGGAATGTCATCTCTGATTTACACTCTAGTGACCACTTCCCATGTCTTATTAGTCTCTTGACGCATGATACATGTTCCACACGTATGCCCAGATGACGTTTGGATCATGTCAACTGGAAGCTTTACACCCAGTTGGCTGTCTTTACATACAACGAGCACAACTCAGTGAATGATTTGGCGCAGCATCTCACGGAGACGATTCTCTCTACTGTTGAACAATCAATTCCGCGGTCGACTACACACCCCCGTGGATTTCCCGTCCCCTAGTGGACGGGAGAATGTCGGAATGCCATACGTGCTCGAAGGCGTGCTCTTAGGGTTTTCCAACGTCACCCTACGTTAGATAACCTAATCGAATACAAGAAAATGCGCGCCAGGTCCAGACAAGTCATTAAGGATAGAAAAAAGCCATTGTGGGGAAATTTGTAGCTTAATTTAACCGACACACACCTTCCTCGGCTGTGTGGGATAGGTTAAGGCGTGTTACTGTGCAATCGACCCAGAAGCCAATAGCGGGACTGAGAACAGCCACAGGAGCTGTTATTGATCCATTCGAAGTGGCGAATACGTTTGGCAGTGCTTTCGCTTAAGTGTCTAGCTCGGAAAACTACTCCCCTGAATTCCTTCCACCTAAAACTCAGGTGGAATATCAAGGCTTCGCGTTTCGGTCTAGAAACGTAGAAGATTACAATCACCTTTTCACCATGACGGAGCTAGAATATTCTCTTAAATCATCGCGATTATCAGCACCAGGACCGGGCGGTATTCATGTACAACTGTTACAACAGCTCTCTCCCGAAGGTAAGGTATTCCTGCTCGAGGTCTATAATCGTGTTTGGGTTGACAGTATACTCCCAGAACATTGGCGGGAGGCCAACGTTATTCCCATCTTGAAGGCTGGAAAGGACCGTCATCTTCCCTCCAGCTGTCGTCCTATTTCCCTCATCAGTTGCGTTTGCAAGGTGATGGAACGCATGATCAATGGACGATTGGTATGGTGGTTAGAAAGTCGTAAGCTATTGACTAACATCCAGTGTGGTTTTCGACGACGCCGTTCAACTGTAGACCATCTTGTGTCAATATCGACACAGATAATGGGCGGATTTATGAAGAACTGTCAAACCGTTGGCATAGTTTTCGATCTCGAGAAGGCTTATGATACGTGCTGGTGAGCAGGGATTCTACGTTCCCTGTATACCTGGAACATACGTGGACGCCTACCACTGTTCATTCAGGAGTTTATGAAGACCGCTTTTCCGAGTAAGGGTCGGCTCGGTTTTTTCTAGTTCTTTTGTTCAGGAGTGGCAAGTACCTCAGGGTTCGGTACTAAGGGTCACGCTCTTTGCTATAGCAATTAACTCCATCTGGAAATGTGTTCCACCTGGAGTTTCGTCATGCCTATTCGTAGACGACTTCGCTGTCTATTGCACTTCTCAGCGCACGGCGTTCTTACAACGGTGCGTGCAGCAATGTTTGGACAACCGTAGAGAATGGAGCGTCAAAAACGGCTTCCGTTTCTCAACTGAGTAGTCAATGTGCGTTAATTTCTGGCGTCGTAGGAGACGATGACCACCTTCGCTCCGTTTCCGCCCTTCGCAGATGAGACGCGCTTCCTGGGTTTGATCTTGGACAGGAAGCTTAGTTGGTCGTCGCATGTTGCACAGCTAAGAGCACGATGTCACCGATCCCTTAATATCATGCGAGTACTAAATGACAAATCGTGGGGAGCGGATCGGACAATTTTGTTGCGAATGTATCGCGCACTGCTCCGATCGAAAGTAGACTATGGGTGTATTGTTTATTCGTCAGCACGACCATCTGTACTGAAAAGATTAGACGCCGTCCACAATAGGGGCATCCGCATGGCAATAGGAGGTTTTCCAACAAGCCCAGTGGTGAGGCTTTACGCCGAGTCCGTAGAACCTCCTCTGCAAAATAGACGTGAGATTCTCTTGGCAAATTATGGTTGTGCGCTTAGATGTATGCCTAAGCACCCAACATTCGCTTCTTTTTTCACCACCACGCTAAGAGAACGATATAGGAATAGCACCCTTAGTCCTAAGCCAGCGGGGTTTCGTTTCCAAGATCTTCTAATGAAGCTTGAAGTGGAACTGCCTAGGATGTTCGCCAAGGGTGAGAGGCTTTACTCCCCTTGGTTATCTGGCACGCCCCATGTAGATCTTGGGATGACCTTACACCAGAACTCCACGATGCCTATTTCAAGTATCCGCACGTGCTTTTTAGAATTTTTGTCAGGCTACACCGACCGTATGTATTTATACCGACGGGTCAAAGAGCTCCAACGGTGTTGGATGTGCTTATGTTTATGGAGCCGAACCACATACATTCGGTTTTCCAAATAGCACTTCCATTTTTACTGCAGAGCTTTATGCAATTTACCGAGCCATTTTGTATGTGCGCCGTCATAAATTAGGTGACTGACTGGTTTTGAGTGATTCCCTTAGTGCACTGAAGAGCCTTTGTCAGTTGCACAACCCCCACCCTATTGTACACCGTATCCAGGATGCCCTCCATGTTTTACACGCTTCTGGCGTTGACGTGGTGTGCATGGATTCCTGGTCACGTAGGTTTCCCAGGGAATGAAATGGCAGATCTAGAAGCAAAGACGGCAACTAGAGAACCCAGCATTACCATCTCATGTGTTACTTCGGAAGACTTTAGGCTTTAAATGCGGGCAGCGGTGCTGCCTTCCTCGCACGATGAGTGGTCAGCTCTCCGCGGCAATAAGCTTAGAGAAGTGAAAGAACTTCCGATAAACTGGGTAACTTCCTGTCGCGTATCTCGCTGCGAGGAGGTTAGTTTGGATCGATTAAGAATAGGGCACTGCAATTTTTCGCATGGTTACCTATTTAAAAGGGACCCTGCCCCTCTATGTCCGCTATGTAACAACCTTTAGTCAGTTCGCCACGTGCTGCTAGAGTGTTGCTCTCTAGCGCACCTTCGGGATTCTCTGCAGCTGCCTGCCAGACTTGCAGAGGTCTTCGGGGATGAGAAAACAGCGGTTGATAGAGTTTTTAAGTTTTTAGCGGAGTGCAATATCAATTTGAGGATTTAAAAATTTTAGTTATCTGTTTCTGCTTTTGGACATTTTTATCACCTTGTTTCATATCTGGCTATTGCCACTGTTTTTTACTTTTGGTGTATATTTTTCTTGTTGCTAGTATTTTTATTTTTGAGTGAAATTTATATCTGGCTATTGCCAATCAGTCAATGTTGAGAGGTACCGAGATAACATTTTTACTCCGTTCTCACGTCAATTTACAGAACAGAAAACAAATGGATGATTTAAACAAGGCTTGGCAACAGTTCATACAGCAGTGATTTCCATGAGTAAAATTAGTGAAGTGTATGAAGATAAAGTATTAATTCTAGTGTATGGATCTCTCGTTCCCCAGACTTAATGTGCGATTTTTATTTGTGGTGAAATTTTAAGAATAAAGTTTACAAAACAAATCCTCATAGTCCTCATACATTGGAAGTACTAAAGAATCATAAAACACAGAGTCAGAAACAGTTCAGTGGTCAAACTAAATTGTATGTATCTAAATTTGTTTTCCTGTTACCATGCCTGTTTAGCCATGGGAGGACACCATTTTGAGCACCTCATATAAGGTAAGGTTTGTACATTGTGTCTTAACAATATGTGAGAGATAAAACTTCAATATTTATTTAACAAGGGGAATTTTAGCAGAAGCTCAGCCGGTCAATGCACACATATTTGCCTAGTGCAATATTGTTGCTTGATGGTCCTGACATAAAAATAAAGTGCTGTAGTTTCTTAAATCTACATTGCACTGGTGGAGCATACTTTAATGGTAGTTTCTTAGATCTCTCTTGCATGGCTACAGTAAACGAATTTTCTTGCTATTTTGCCATGGGCCAGTTCAGAAGACCTAGTGCAAAGATGCATTTGAGCAAGGACTTATACATGCACTTTTCTTCAAGAGAGTTGCCTTTCTCTGCTTATTTTTGTATTTTTATGGGTTAATTCCTTTACCTCTTCCTCTCTCTTTCATTGGGATCGTCTTCAAAATTCAGAATATCAGAGTTATAAATCTGATTTGCTGTCACCAAAGTGATACAGCACAAAGAAAGACAGAAAACAACCTTTTTCCATTTGCATGTGCTCTAAGGTATTATGTATTTCACAAAAGTAAATACCCAACTTCAGCTAAACCTGCGTGAAGGGTCACCTAAAGGCGTGCTTGTATAGATGGTATGAGAGTTAAGTTAGTCATGTGCTTCCCTTGCTGTTCAGAGGACATGGCAGCCATGTTACCTCGTAGCTCACTCACCTCACAGTTTTAAAATGCAGTATTTCAGCAATCCTTCTACATTAACGGGCAAAGCATTCCAAATTTAACTTCAGTGCACCTGCAGAAAAGGTGTTTTTATGGTGTTTTACCAAGCTGTGGACTACAACTAAAATGATACCAGTGTTGACTGCTACAATCACCGGTGTGAGTTTAATCAGTGAGACAAATTTTGTGTGTTGCCTATAGCACAACTGGCTATGGCGTGTTTGTTCAGAACTACACTGGTGGGCTAACATTAGTTCAACTCCCATTCCACATTCTTTTTTTTTATTTCCCTTTTTCTTGCTTCTTTCTTAACGAGAACGTTATTATTTATATAACCCTTGTGAAATATAAAATTATACAAACTAATGAAATCTATCCATATATATATATAGCTTCTCCCGCCACCCTATGAATGCTACAGTATAATCGCAATTTTAAAACTGAATGCTTTATAAGATATTAATTGCAATTGCTGCAAATAAAGCAGGGAAGACGCCTACCTCAACTGCCAATCATGCCTCCCGAAATTAATATTAAATCTTACATTAATATTTCCCTTTAAATATTCACATTCAAAGGCATCTCTATAAATTTCGTAGACTATCACCATATTAAAATATGCAAGCATGTAATGGTGCAAAATACGGTTTTAATGGTCATAAAAATGCGTTGTTATAAGATCTGGATGTCAGGGAATAATGTAATTAGTGATACATTAAACAGAACAGGATGCAGTTGTAGATTACTTCAGCGGAAGCAACCTTTGCACCTAGCAAGGTTGCCATGCCATTTATTTCCAAGCATGACAACGTTGCCATGTCCTCATTAACTCAATTTCCAGCAATGTGCCTTCATGGGATTTTCCATTCCTGATAAAAAGCTGTAGAGAATTAGGCACATTTGTTAATTCTCTATTTCAGAAAATAAACATGCCAAAGGCAGGGATGGAACCCCCAGCAGTTAGAAGTTCTGAGTACCACGGTCAGCGACTAGACCTCTCGGCCATTCTTTCCTTTTGCACCATTACATGCCTGTATATTTTAATATGGTGATAGTCTACGAAATTTATAGAGATGCCTTTCATAGGGCATTCATAGGGCGGGAGGAGAAGTTGTATATATATACGAGGGTGGGTCAATAAGTTATGCCTCCTATTTTTTTTCCCTTAAATTAGTTAGTTATGTGAAAAATTTGAATTTGGCGCAATTCCTCAAACCTTCTTCTCCAATCCCCTGCAGTAGTAACTTCCTAAGTCAACAGGTGGCAGCACTCTTGCAAAATGGCTGACATCGACATTCGTATTAGACAGCGTTCTGTGATTGAATTTTTGACTGCGGAAGAAACACCAACTCGCATTCACAAAAGGCTAAAAAATGTGTATGGTGATGCAACGGTGCATGTCAGCACTGTTAGACGATGGGTTCGTCGCTGTAATAAAGCTGAAGGGCAAACACCATTGGCAGATGAAACGCGCAGCAGCAGGCCGGTGACTGCAGTGACTCCATGCAACATTCAACGAGTCGATGAGATCATTCGTGGTGATCGCCGGATAACAACAGGTGAATTGTGTGACCTCCCTCAGTAAAGGCAGTGTGATGACGATTATTCAACAACTGGGTTACTCAAAAGTTTGTTCACAATGGGTGCCAAGAATGTTAACCGCCCAAAACAAAGAAACAAGGAAAACAATAGCCTCCGAACACTTGCAGTGCTTCAGTTTGGAGGGAGAGGAATTTTTGGAAAAAATTGTTACTGGAGACGAAACATGGGTTCATTTTTTTGAACCTAAATCAAAGCGGCAGTCAATGGAATGGCATCACACAACGTCACCGAAGAAACAAAAATTCAAAACTCAGCGGTTGGCAGGGAAAGTTATGGCGACAGTGTTTTGGGATGCGGAGGGTGTACTTATGATTGATTTTTTGGAGCAGGGATGCACAATAAATTCTGTCCAATACGTCAGAACTCTCAAAAAGCTGAAAGCACGTCTTCGCCAAGTTTGCCCAACAAAAACTATGGCAGATGTTGTTCTTTTGCATGACAATGCAAAACCACATACCAGCCGTTACACCACTGCAGAAATTGAGAAATTGGGATGGCAAGTCTTACCTCACCCCCCATACAGTCCTGACCTGTCACCATCAGACTTCCATCTGTTCGGGCCACTAAAGGAAGCTCATCGTGGGATTCATTTTGAAGATGAGGAGGCTGTGAAAACGTCAGTGCGTCAATGGCTTAGGAAGCAAGACCCTGTGTTTTACCACACTGGAATACATGCCCTAGTTACAAGGTGGACCAAAACTGTGGAAAAGGACGGAGATTATATTGAACAGTGACAAATTAATCGTCAATGTTGTAGTTTTCAAGCTATGTAAATTGGATTCAATTTTCTTGGCAATTAAAAGAGAAAACAAATAGGAGGCATTACTTATTGATCCACCCTCGTGTATATATATACATGTATATGGATAGATTTAATTAGTTTGTATAATTTTATATTTCACACGGGTTATATAAATAATGATGTTCTTGTTAAGAAAGAAGCAAGAAAAAGGGAAATAATTTTATTAGCTAATGCTGGATTTCTGGCAGTGAAGTCATTAATCCTGTTGCTCTCCAATATTTTTCACTGATGGATGGGGTGCTAGAAGTGGCCAAGCATATTTGAAGGTGGTCTCGGTCCATTTCCTCTTGCAGATCACATAGAGGACAGAGTGGTGAAGAATATATCCCAATTCTGTTTAAATGTTTTGCCAGACAAAGGGAAATAAAAAAGAATGTTAAATGGGAGTCGAACTAAGGTTAGCCTACCAGTGTAGTTCTGAACAAACACGCCTTAGCCAGTTGTGCTATCGGGAATACACGAAATTTGTCTCACTGATTAAACTCTCGCCTGTAATTGTAGCAGCCAATACCGGTATCATTTTAGTTCTAGTTCACAACTTGATAAAACACCATAAGAACATATTTTCTGCAGGTGCACTGAAGTTAAATTTGCAATGCTTGCCCGTTAATGTAGAAGGATTGCTGAAATACTGCGTTTTGAAACTGTGAGGTGAGTGAGCTATGAGGTGACACGGCTGCCATGTCCTGTGAACAGCAAGGGAAGCACATGACTAGTTTAATTCTCATACCATCTATGCAAGCATGCCTGAGAATTAGGTGACCCTTCGCGCAGGTTTAGCTCAAGTTGGGTATTTACTTTTGTGAAAGATAGTACATACCTTTCTAAGGGATTAGATACATACTTGGAAACCTCCTGTCAATTTCAAGAAAAAATACACAATGGCTTTGGTCACATTAATACTCAGGGGTCTCCGTCTAGGGGATATGTGAATGGCGACCACAAGGTACCCAAGCTGAGCAGAACATTACTTCCAGTTACTGGTGTTTTGCTCCTCACTGTAGCTTTTCTATCTGACCTTACCTTGGTCATCTCTTGTTCTCTTCCGACCCCGATGCTATTAGGGTTCCTGAGGGCTAGGAGTCTTTATTTTTCCAGCCTCTCCATTTCTCTAATTTCTCTATAAAACCTTAACCCCTAACATGCTGACCTGTCATGGCATGTAATACGTCCTCTGATTGGTAAACAGAGGATATGGTCGGTGAATTTACTTTGAGAACTCACCTGGTCAGGTCGGTGAGACCCGTAAACCAACGACAGGTGTGGTCCTCCAGACATTCTGCGGGTTGTGAGAGAGCGATGTAACCGCCAAAACATAAAAATATGGTGCTCTCTAAAAAGCAGTTACTATTACTGCTAAGTCTCTTCAATATTTATTAAATATGACTCGATGGGTAAAATGTTCCAGAGTTAAAATAGTCCCCCATTTGGAACTCCGGTGGGGACTACTTCTCAAGAACCAAAACATTATATTAATAGAAGATCTAACATGAGAATTCTACAATGGAACACAGGTGGTCTCACCCAAACAAAAAGCATAGAACTAAATAAAATTGTATTTGACTATAACATACATATATTTGTCATACAAGAAGCAAATCTAACAAATGATCAACTTAAATACTTCAATTTTACTGGATTTTTATTACCCCAAAATAGACATAAGTAGTGGAATATTAGTTGGAGTCAAAAATGATATTAAATTCTGCTTTCAAATTGTTAAAGAAATGGATAACACATAAAGCTGAATTAATAAACCAAAATGTTTGGGATAACAAAACACATCTTCATTTATACAGTATTTACAATCCTCCCAGGAATGAACTAGATCTCTCACTTGTCGAACAATTAAATAAAACAATCATAATTGGGGATTTCAATGCCCATTCCAAAAGATGGGGTTATGAAAAAGTGGATTCTACAGGGCAGATAGTGGAAGAAATTTTGAATACCACAATCTTTGAACTGATTTATGATAAAGAAGATCCCAAAACCTTCATATATTACTCTGGAGCAGGCAGTAACCTAGACCTCTTGTTAGCTACAACAGATATTGTTTCAAAAATTAAAAAACAAGTTATAGAAGACCCAAGTTCTGGTCACAGAGCAGTAATTGCTGATATAAAACTAGGTAATACAAATAACAGTCAAAGTCACACAAGTCTGTATTGGAACTTCAAAAAAGCAGATTGGAACAAATATAAAACTGAATTGGAACATAAATTTAAAGAACAAACAAACTCACAGCTGCATGACCACCCAGATCATATGAACAAAAATGTCTGTAAAATCATCCTAGAAATTGCAAAAAAACATATTCCTCGTGGAAGAATAAAAAATGTCAAACCCTTTTGGAACCCCAGTTAAAAGAACTAAAAAAGCAAAGGGATATAGCTAGAAATAAAGCTGAACAAACAAAAAAAATATCAGATTCACAAATATGGCGAAAGAAATGTGCCTCACTAAAAAAAGAAATTAATACAGCTAAAAAGAATCACTTTAATAATTTCTTAGAAAAAATGAATTATAGGACAGATGGCAACAAAGCCCATAAGTTCATAAAAAATGTCAAGAACATGAAAGAAAGCAACAGCACACCTATCATACACAACAATAAAATATTAACAAATGATGCAGCCATAGCCGAAACATTCAATAAATATTATGCTAATACACATAAAGTAACAAGAAATAATAAAAAGGAACGTAAACAATTTAAGAAAGATTTGAAACAAGAAAGAGAATGTAATCCTAACACTCAATACAATATCTTAATATGCAAGAACTGAATATTGCAATTAATAATCTAAAAAACAAAAAGTCTCCTGAACCAGGTCACATACATCCAGAGTTCATAAAAAACCTTGGAAAAACAGCAAAACAACAACTACTAAAACTCTACAATCTATCCTGGAACACCACTGTACCTGCCGAATGGCGAAAAGCAATAATCGTCCCACTCTTGAAGAAAGATAAAACAGCATCAGAAATAAAAAATTATAGACCAATAGCTCTTACTAGCATAATAGCAAAAGTGATGGAAAGAATGGTGTCAAACAGGTTAAATTGGTTTCTAGAATCACAAAATTTAATTTCCCCATGTCAAGCTGGATTCAGAGAGTTCCATTCTACAAATGAACAAGACTTGCTTCTCAGTCAAGAAATCAAAGACTCCTTCAATAGAAAAGAAGATAATGTATCAGTTTTTATTGATTTCCAAAGTGCATATGATTCTATATGCAGAACAAAACTGCTAAAGAAAGTAAAAAAAAAACTGATGTGTTGCACTCACATGACTTTCCCTACTCTTGTACTAACCATTCTAACAAACTCTTATTCCTATATCTCCATGTTAGTTAAGATAAACATTCATACAAATTATCTTACTGCTTATGTCCTTGTAGGTGCAAGGGGAATATTAGAATACAGAAGGCTTTGTGCGACAGTCAAATCTTTTTGACCTTTGAGATTCCGTTCTCTTTGCACGATTAACATATAAAAAAATGAACAACGTTGTTGCATTTCGCTAAAGTTCTAAGTTTTCTGGAACTCACACACACAACAAGGAATATCTCCGAAATGGTTCACCCTACAAGAAAATTTATCGAGACATAAATTGTGTATTTTAGCAAGATCTACATTTTTTGTATAGTATAATTTGTCTATCTCTAACGGTTTACCAGTTATGCAAAAGTCGTCCAAAGTAAATACAACTACAGGGCCTATAGCCAGAAAATTCAAGATATACATTTCATTTGTCATAAAAATATCTCAAACATATGACATTTTAATCAAAATCGTTTGAGCCATTTTCAAGAAAATCAAAATTTTCGAAAAATCTTCCATGTAAAGGGTAGTGTAGTGTGGGGCTATTTTCTTAAAAATCTTCGTGTCGCATCCTTGAAAGACATTAAACTTAAATACCAAGTTTGGCTTTTAACCGACTTTTCGTTTTTGAGTTACGCTGTCCACAGACTGACAGACACACAGACAGACACACACACGGACCTTTTTCTAAAAATGCTTTTTTTGGATTCAGGGGGCCTCAAAACATATATTTCCGGTGAAATCTCGACATCGAATTTTTGGGTGGAATACAATACTTCCCCTACTTACCAGTAGAGAAAATAAAAATAGGGATACAAGGTCCAATGTTTTCATGGCTATAGCATTTCCTAACACAATGCTTTATTGCTACCAGATATGGAAGAAATATATCTAAATATAAACAGGTACACCACGGCTTACCACAAGGCGCAGTGTTCAGCACTACACTTTTTAATATATTTATTAATGATCTGCCACAACAAATTCAAGAATCAAGTGTGAAGTGTGCACTATTTGCTGATGACTTAGCAATATGAACTTCAAAACCAAAAAACAAAAGTACAGAACTAGAAAATACCATGCAACACTCCTTAAACAACCTGCAAAAGTGGACCAAAGAAAATTTAATGACTGTTAATACAACAAAATCAAACTACCAAATCTTTTCACTAAGAAAAAAACCACTAAAAATAAAACTAAATTTTGAGGGTCAACAATTACCAGAAACAAAGGAAGCAAAGTATTTAGGAGTCACATTTGACACCACACTTACGTGGACCAAACAAATAGAAAATGTAATACAAAGAGCAGAAAAGCACCTTTCACTGTTAAAACGTCTAACAGGAATGAAGTGGGGATGTTCCAGAGCAACTCTTAACACGACATACAATGTATATATAAAGCTGTTATTTACTTACTGCAGCGAAGTCCTTGTAACAGCAAATACAAAAAAAAATTCAAATCTTTCAAAACCAAAGTCTGAGACTAATTACAGGTGCTATCAAAACCACACCAATAGCAGCTATGGAAATACTAACCAACCAATATCCCTTTGAATATGAAATAGAAAAAGCGGCTCTTATTCAACATGAAAAGTTGATCAGACTCCCATTCAATACAAGGCACAAGAGAAATTTTACACATACACTAAAGACTCAGGAGAGCTTTCTTTCCAAAATTCAAGATATCAAGAAGAATGTATACCTTCCTAATTCAAAGGAAAACATCATATCTAAAGTCAATCCGACACAAACATTAGACATCACATATTATTTACACCTGACAGAAGAAGTTAAGAAAAGTGATACTCCAACTAGTGTTCTAAAATTATTGACATTAGAGACAATCCATACTAGATTTCCAGAATACGAATGGCTCCATATTTATACTGATGGATCATTGATATCAAACCGAGATGGAGCAGGGGCTGGAGTCACATGTCACCTCTTTCCCTGTTACAAATCTTTAAGTTATGGAACTACAAACTTTGATGGAGAAATTGAAGCAATTTGAAAGGCCCTACAAAATCTTTTGTATAGAATTTCACATTTTCATCAAGCAGTTATTCCCTCAGATTCCAGGGCAGCAATTATAGCAATTACTTCCAAATTGTCACCAAAAAACCAAACAATTATAGAATGTTGGAAAATCCTTACCCATCTAACCGCACTTCAAAAACACCTAGTCTCCCAATGGATACCAGCTCACTGTGGACTGAGTGGTAATGAGAAAGCCGATTTTCTTGTAAAAAAGAGTACCAGCAGTGTACAGAAATCTATAGTTAATCTACCATTTTATGCAGCTAAAAGATTAGTTAACTCTGAATTCAAAAAAATTATTGCAAAATATTACTATGAAAAATCAAAAAATAAAAGACAGGAACTACCAAACATTCAAACAGTAATTCCTGAGTATCCTCGAAAAACGGCCGTTGCAACCTTCAGGTTGATTACAGGACATGATTGTCTGGCAAAACGTTTATACAGAATTGGGATATACTCTTCACCACTCTGTCCTCTATGTGATCTGCAAGAGGAACTGGACCGAGACCACCTTCAAATATGCCCGGCCATTTCTAACACCCCATCCATCAGTGAAAAATATTGGAGAGCAAGAGGATTAATGACTTCATTGTCAGAAATCCAGCATTAGCTAACAACAACATTAATACTAAGTGTTATGCATTTACCTTTGGAATATGTTGCAGTAGTAAAATTATTAATGGAGAGAAATCACGTAAAGATAAAGAATCTATCAAGTCATGGCTTTTGTCTGTGCTTATTGTCTCTGGTGACTGTTGTATTTCCTAGTTTTGTCTTTCTTTCATACTTTGTTTAGATTTCTAGGCAGTAGGAGTTCTGTAAACAAAGTGTGCCCAGGTATTCCACAAAATAAGAAAACAAACCAACCCCTCCCTCCAAAAAAGCAATTAGAGGATTAGTTGATTACATTTTCCTTGTGTAACTATAAATTGTGCAACACCGTTGCAAGCACCTTATAATGCCAGTGAAAAAAAAAGCCAGTGGGAGGCTATTAGAGCAACTTTAATACATAAACATATAACACCATGGCACAACAGCCACTCCAGGCCACAACCGAACACCCGATTACTGCGTCCCCCACCTCTGTCCACCACAGTGAGTGGGATGCAGTACTGGAGATGGGACGTCGTGAGTGTCCCGGTCGGTCCCTCCTGGCCGGTTATGTGGTCTTCTCAACCAGGGGCTGCCAGGGGCAATCAAGTAGCTCCTCAACTGGCCCCTCAAGGACCTCATGAGACTGAAAGCACCCTGAACCAGGTCTCCTAGAGAGAGAAAATCCCCACGCCAGTACTGGAATTGAACACAGGTACCTGCTTGGTAAGCAGCAGTGCTACCACCACACTAAGGAGATGAGTAACTTTGATACATGCTTTTTAACAATTCCTTTCCTGTCAGCAAAATCATTTTACATCCTTTTTTAAGACTACCTTGGCTTTGAAGGAATACTAAAGTACACAGAAAATGAAAGATCTTTAACCATTTTCATTAATGTTCACTAACGTATTTAGGCTAACACAACCAAATTTCTGCATATTCTTTCTAGTCATACAAATCACATGGGTATTAACAAATTTGTTATACATTAATTTTAAAACAGTAAGAGGATATGTCTCTTAGTGCAATTCAAATATAGATTTACATAAATATATTTTCAGTTAAAAGAATGAAGCAAAGGAACAAAAACTGAATAATGAAGACAAATAGTGTTATTTGTAATGATGGTTCTCTGGAACTTATTTTACTTGAACACTGAAAGTTTGGTTTTGGACTTACATTGTTTAAATAGTATTGTTTATAAAATTTCAGATTTTCAGCAGGTATAATGCTGTGAAACTAGGCAAAACTTAATTTATGTAAATAATACTTCCTCTAACCTAAAGATTCATGGAAAGAATTGCTACAAACTGCTTCGCATGGGGAAGCAAGAATACAATGACAGGGATGTTTATCTGTAGTTCTACAGTATAACTCTGACAATGTCAGTCCAGTTTGGCTGCCTTAGACAGTGTTGAGTGACCAGGTGCAGTTGTAAGCTCTTAAATAGCATCAGCATGTTGTGTTTTATTGATGCTCTAAGTGTATTCATTTATGTATTGTTTATTGTCAGTAAGTTCCTTGCTAAAGAAATACGAATATTATGTTGGAACAAAGGAAGTAGCTACATGAGTTTCAGTGGGTTACTGTACTAAGTCCAAAATTTTTCACATACTTGTGTAAATTAATTACATACTGCAACTTATTACAGTACATTCTAAAATAGTCAAAATTTACATATATTTATGAAATCATAAAATCCTTGATCATATCTCTGAGTCAGCGCTTTCCAGTCTTGAAGTGATTAAATTCTGATTCAGATGTGTATTACAACTGTTTTTCATACAATTGCTGAAGATCCTAAAATGGTGCACCAAGTTCTATGAGGAAGCATTTCCCATGATAGGTATGCACAAAACATAGCAATTGCTTTTGCTTTCGCTCTAGCAAATGATGAAAGTCAAAGCAACATTCCACAGCATATCATATAGCTTCCACATATTTTATAGAACCATAATCTTTAAGATATCATATTTGCCTCTGTGATGATTTGGTTCTGGAATCTTCATGTGTGTACAATTGACAACACCAACTTCCAACCTCCTACTGATGCTTAGCACTGTGCATACTCTTTTGATCTAAAGGAAAAGACATCCACAGGTGAGTTTTTTCAACTATCTTGTTTGCTACATGTGTGTCGGTTCTTGACAGTGTACTTAAATGTATACCCATACCTTCTCTGCAATCATGAAAACCCGGGTCTTCTATGCACCTCAAAAAGGTGATCATTTTCTACTGACTACTCAAAACTCCAACATGTGTTTCAACATTTCTTTCCACAAAATAATCACCTAACCATGTAAAGCAGGGCCACCCAAACTATGGTTGATGGCCATATCTGGTCTGCCAATGCTTTATCTGTGACCCACCTGAGACTGCCCAACTAGTTCAACTGAGAAATACAAAAGGAACAAGACTACACAAACTTTTTCCCTCAAAATGTAGCCAAATAATATTCATGGAATATTGGCAGTTTTGGACATCCTTGTCCAACAGAGGGTAGTGAAAACAGATGGTGCATTGTTAAGTTTGCAGGTAAACCCTTCCTCGTCCAGCAGCCAAGGATATCTCTAGATCATTCTTCTCTTATGAACTGGTAATTATTGAAACCTTTCACTGGGTTGAAAAAAGCCTGTATTTTCCACCAATAATTGTTTAATTCTCAGTGAATTGTGTAGTAGAGCTGCAAGAAGTGAAAAATGCTTTCCAAAAAGCGCAAAATTGGAAACAGAGTGCAGAAAATATAATGAGTTATGGTTCAGTAATTATTTTATAAAACAGCACATAAACAAAGTGATGTGCATGATTTATTATGATGTAATTGCTCTAATAAAGAAATATAATATTAAAATATATCAGACAAAGCACTCTCATGAGTTTGACAAATTTATTGGTCATGAGCCGGTTTTGAAGACAAAAGAACTTTGCAACAAGATCACTAGTCAACGGCAATTTCTAATTCACAGTGGAAATGTAAAACAACAAATGTTACTAAAGTAAGCGACAACATTTCTAAATTTATTGCTGAACATGAAAAACTGCTCGCCTTAGGAGAATTTGTAAAAACATGTCTCATGGCCGTTGCTGAAACAATATATGGCAAAAAAGCAGGTATGTTCAAATCTGCTTCTGTCAAGAAACACTATAAGTAGGCATGTGGAAGAACTAGCGACTGGTTTTAGGCATCAACTGATTGAGCAGGGGAAAATGTTTGAGTGTTTTTCTATTGCATGTGACGAAGAGTGCTTATGGTAGAATACTACACTATTATGGGTGTTTGTTAGGGGTGTGGACATGGACTTAACAATTGCAGAAGAACTTATAGAGGTAAGAAGTAAGCATGAAACCACAAAAAGTAGTGTATTATTTCATGAGGTTGTAAAAAATGCAGATTGCATGGAACTTATATGTAAAAGACTGTGTAGTGTAACTATAGACGGTGCACTCAGATGGCGGGAATAATCTTTGGGATGGCAGTGCTGATCAAGGAAAAAGCTGGAGCTTATGGGGAGGGGGGGTGGTGGATAAGTTACATCATATTATACATCAGAAGACACTTGCAAAGGAAGCTAATCACCATGATGTTATGCAGACTATCATCAAATTAATTAACTTCATCAAAACTCGGGCCACAACACCACAATTTTAAAGCTTTTTCTACATCAAATGGATAGTGAATACAAAGACATAATTTATCGTGTACAAATAAGGGAGCTAGTCATAGTCAAATGTTAGCTAGATTGTTTTACTCTGTGAGAGGACATTCATAACGGGGCACACATGTGATTCGTTAGGTGCCCCCAACTCTTTGTCCTACTTAGCATTTCTAGTTGACATGACTAAACATTTGAATGACTTGAGCATGATACTACAAGGTAATGAAAAACTCATCAGTTATAGCGCAGTTAAATCATTTCAGTTGAAATTGAAATTTCTCAAAAGACAAATGACCTTGCAGAACTGGGGACATTATCCCACACTTGGCACTCTTAAAACTCAATATCCAGAAGCATCTTTTGACACTAATTCTTTGGAAAAGTTATTGAGAACATTAAAGAAGAATATAAAATAGGTTCACTGGTTTTATAAAATTCAAATCAGAGGTTTCCCTGCTTTCATCACCCTTAAGTTTTCATGTTGATAATGTACTAGAGCTGCTGTAATTAGAGTTGTTAGACCTGCAGTGTGACGATGCAATGAATGGAGTCTTAAGATCTAGAGACCTTCTCTATTTCTACAAGTTATTGCCAGAATAACATATATTCACCACTGAAGAAACAGGCCCAACAATTATCTCCATGTTTTCATAAACATACATATGTGAACAAATACTTCAAAAAATGAACCTGCAAAATAAGTGCTAATCTAAATGCTTGAGTGATTGACATCTAAAAGATGTCTTGTTTCTGAGCACATCCGAGCAAAACCCAGACATAAATAGCTTATTAAGTTCAGAACACCAGTTCTGTACCTGCCATTGGATGAGTTGAATACACTATTACACTTGTAGCACAAAGTTTTTCAAAAACTGGCTAATATGCATACTATGCAAAACACAAATATATTTCAAACCATTATGTAAAACCTATTTTAACATACTAAATTTATCAAATTTTCATAAAGAACTTACGTGCAAATTAGTATGTGAGAAAGTTTGGGCAGCCATCACATAAAATTTTCACTGCAAAATCTATATCAATTTTTGAACTCCCACCTTTCAGGCAGGGTTGCCAGGTCTACTGACTTTGCAGGAGATCTGCTGTTTTGCAGATCTACAGCTAAAAACTTAATGCACTTCAAAATATCCTGCTTTTTATGTATTTCCCATTTTAAACACTATTTTCCTTAACATCATATAATTCACTCTTCCGAAAAAGATTTTCAGGCAAAGCATTTCCCTCGTGTATAAAAGCAAAACATTAATATAAAATAAGAACTGAAGCTTTCCTGGCGACGAACATATTCAAGCTGTTCTTGGGCTTCGAGCCAGGTGAAGTGATGAAGAGCCATCGACGTTTCGGGAGCGTACATCTCTCCCATCATCAGGATGATGAATGGCTACCAAGGTTGAGGGGACCAGTACATATGTATATATGTATATATATATGTATATATGTACTGGTCCCCTCAACCTTGGTAGCCATTCATCATCCTGATGATGGGAGAGATGTACGCTCCCGAAACGTCGATGGCTCTTCATCACTTCACCTGGCTCGAAGCCCGAGAACAGCTTGAATATAAACATTAATATAATCGCCTGTATACATAAACAGTATACCACGTCTGTTGTTTCTGCACTGAGAACTATCCTTGACTGCTAGATTAAACCTGAACATTTGAGTTCCACTGAAATAGATAAAGTTGAATACAGGGATCCAAAAGTATTTTTCCTGTGGAAAACATGTATTTTGGTGCCAAAGTTCAAATATCTCTGACAAAATAATCCCTGCTCCACAAATATGCACAAGTTTTCAAATTATGCTGTGTTGAGTTTTACGTAGAGTCAGTTCGCGACATACTAAGTAGTTTTTCATTAAGTGATCCTCTTCTTACAATGTTGGCAGTGCTAGAACCAGCTAAAATCTAAACAGTTCAGTCAATTGCACCACTTGTTTCTCAGTTTCCTAATGTGGTGAAAGCAGAAGAAATTCAACAAACTGATACAGAATGGAGGCTATTGTGCAATACTGGCATTGTTCTTGTTCCTGTTCCTGTTGTTATTGTTATTGTTATTCTTGTTATTATTATTATTTTTATTATTATTATCATCATCATCATTATTATTACTATTACTATTACTGTTACCGTTACTGTTACTGTTACTGTTACTGTTACTGTTATTGTTATTGTTACTGTTACTGTTACTGTTACTGTTGCTATTATTATTATTATTATTATTATTATTATTATTATTATTATTATTATTATTATTATTATTATTATTATTATTATTATTATTATTATTATTACTCTTACTATTATTATTACTGTTATTGTCACTGTCACTGTTATCACCACCTGGGCCACCGCCACCACCATCATTATTATCACCCATTGTCTGGTGTAGTATACCCTATAGCTATCCTCATTGTTTGGTGCTGGTGCAGTATACCCTATAGATATCACCCATTAGTGTAGTATACCCTATAGATGCCACCCATTGTCAAGTGTAATACACCCTATAAGTATCATCCATTATTTTATATACTTGTAGTATATCCTCTATTTATCACCCACTATCTGGTGTAGTATACCCTATAGATATCACCCATTGTCTTGTGTAGTATACCCTATAGATATCACCCACTATCTGGTGTAGTATACCCTATGGTTATAAAACTTTGTCTGGTGTAGTATACCCTATAGTTGTCACTCATTGTCTGGTGAAGTATAACCTATAATTATCACCCATTGTCAGGTGCAGTATACACCATACATATCACCCACTGTCTGGTGTAGTATACCCTATAGATATCACCCATTAGTGTAGTATACCCTATAGATGCCACCCATTGTCAAGTGTAATACACCCTATAAGTATCATCCATTATTTTATATACTTGTAGTATATCCTCTATTTATCACCCACTATCTGGTGTAGTATACCCTATAGATATCACCCATTGTCTTGTGTAGTATACCCTATAGATATCACCCACTATCTGGTGTAGTATACCCTATGATTATAAAACTTTGTCTGGTGTAGTATACCCTATAGTTCTCACTCATTGTCTGGTGAAGTATAACCTATAATTATCACCCATTGTCAGGTGCAGTATACACCATACATATCACCCACTGTCTGGTGTAGTATACCCTATAGATATCACCCATTAGTGTAGTATACCCTATAGATGCCACCCATTGTCAAGTGTAATACACCCTATAAGTATCATCCATTATTTGATATACTTGTAGTATATCCTCTATTTATCACCCATTGTCTAGTGAAGTTAATCCTATAGTTATCACCCATAGTCTGGTGTAGTATACCCTATTGATATCACCCATTGTCTGGTGTAGTATACCCTTTAGATATCACCCACTATCTGGTGTAGTATACCCTATGGTTATAAAACTTTGTCTGGTGTAGTATACCCTATAGTTGTCACTCATTGTCTGGTGAAGTATAACCTATAATTATCACCCATTGTCAGGTGCAATATACACCATACATATCACCCACTGTCTGGTGTAGTATACACTATAGATATCACCTATTGTCTTGTGTAGTATACCCTATAGATATCACCCACTATCTGGTGTAGTATACCCTATGGTTATAAAACTTTGTCTGGTGTAGTATACCCTATAGTTGTCACTCATTGTCTGGTGAAGTATAACCTATAATTATCACCCATTGTCAGGTGCAGTATACCCTATAGGTATCACCCACTATCTGGTGTAGTATACCCTATAGATATCACCCAATATCTGGTGTAGTATACCCTATAGATATCACCCATTGTCTGGTGTAGTATACCCTATAGACATCACACACTGTCTGGTATAGTATACCCTATAGATATCACCCACTGTCTGGTGAAGTTAATCCTATAGTTATCACCCATAGTCTGGTGTAGTATACCCTATTGATATCACCCATTGTCTGGTGTAGTATACCTATAGATATCACCCACTATCTGGTGTAGTATACCCTATAGATATCACCCACTATCTGGTGTAGTATACCCTATAGATATCACCCATTGTCAGGTGCAGTATACCCTATAGATATCACCCATTGTCAGGTGCAGTATACCCTATAGGTATCACCCATTGTCTGGTATAGTATACCCTATAGATATCAGCCGTTGTCTAGTAAAATATACCCTATAATTGTCACCCATTACCTGGTGTAGTATACCCTATAGATATCACCCATTGTCTTGTGTAGTATACCCTACAGATATCACCCACTATCTGGTGTAATATACCTATAGATATCACCCATGGTCTGGTGTAGTATACCCTATAGATATCACCCACTGTCTGGTGAAGTTAATCCTATAGTTATCACCCATAGTCTGGTGTAGTATGCCCTATAGACATCACCCACTGTCTGGTGTAGTATACCCTATAGATATCACCCACTGTCTGGTGTAGTATACCCTATAGATATCAGCCGTTGTCTAGTAAAATATACCCTATAATTGTCACCCATTACCTGGTGTAGTATACCCTATAGATATCACCCACTATCTGGTGCAGTATACCCTATAGATATCAGCCGTTGTCTAGTAAAATATACCCTATAATTGTCACCCATTACCTGGTGTAGTATAGCCTATAGATATCACCCATTGTCTTGTGTAGTATACCCTACAGATATCACCCACTATCTGGTGTAATATACCTATAGATATCACCCATGGTCTGGTGTAGTATACCCTATAGCTGTCACCCATTGTCTGGTGAAGTATACCTATAGTTAAATTATGATTTGAAGCTTTCCTGGCGACGAACATATTCAAGATGCTCTCGGGCTTCGAGCCAGGTGTAGTGATGAAAAGACATCGACGTTTCGGGAGTCTACATCTCTCCCATCTTCAGGATGAATGACTAGCAAGAGTGAAGGGACCAGTACTGTCAGTCAGTACATACAGAGTAGAAATCACCCATAGTGTGGAGGTGGTTCACTGCTGCGTTGGAATCTGTGGTTTCTGAGTCGGTCGATTTCCAATTTTAAGGCTGGTTTCCAAGATGGACTAAACTGCAATCCAGCGTTCCGGTTCAGTGTACGCTTCTCGGAGGAGATGGCCAGAGCCTCCTTAACCCTCCGTTCCCATAAACCGCTACATTTTGCCACAATGGTCGTTTCTTTGAAGTTAGCTCTGTGGTCTTTTTCAAAGCAGTGCTCCGCCAGCCCTGACTTTTCAGGCTGCATTAATCGTATGGACCGTTCGCGCTCCTTGACTCTGGTGGAAATGGTCCTGCCAGGTTTGCCCTATGTAGGGCGTCCCGCATTCACAGGGGATACGGTATACCTCTGGTATATTAAGGTGCAGTTTGTCCTTTACCGGCCTCACTAGGTGTTGGATCTTCAAAGGCGGCTTGTGGATGGTTCTGATGTTGTGTTTAGTAAGAATTCTACTGATTCTGCTGGAAAGATTGCCAGTGTATGGGATGCAGGCAGTGGCGGTCGGCTGGTCTGGTGTTTGCAGAGTTTGTGGTTTTCCTCTCTTGGCCTTGAAGATAGAGGCTTCAATATCCTCTACGGAGTAGCCGTTTTGGCGGAATGTGTGCCTCAGGTGCTGCAGCTCTTGTTTTAGGTGGCTGGGATCGGAGATCGACAGAGCTCTGTGGAACAGAGTGTTGAGAACACCGACCCGTTGTGACTTATGATGGAAATTGCGAGCATTCAAGTAGAGGTCAGTATGTGTTGGTTTGCGGTATACTGCATGCCCCAGAGTACCGTTGTTGTTTCTGGAGACCAGGATGTCCAAAAATGGCAGGTTTCCGTCCTTCTCCACTTCCATGGTGAACTGAATTTGGGGTCGGAGGCTGTTGAGGTGTGTGAGAAAGCTCGACAAAGTTTCTCGTCCATGTGGCCATATAACGAATGTGTCGTCAACATACCGGTAGAAATGAGATGGCTTAAGTGGGGCTGTGGTCAGTATTTCGTGTTCCAGGTGTTCCATGTAGAAATTTGCTATTACTGGTGACAACGGAGAGCCCATTGCCACACCGTCTACATGTTCATACAATCTGCCACCAAACAGGAAGAAAGTGGACGTTAGAGTGTGCCGGAAGAGCTCGATGATGTCAGCCGGAAAGTGTTCCTTCAGAAGCTGGATGGTTTCTTGTAGCGGCACCCTTGTAAAATGAGATACCACGTCGAAGCTGACGAGAAGATCAGAAGGGCCAGTAGTGATGTTGTCCAAGGACTGTATGAACTGTAGGGAGTTCATCACGTGGTGTGGGCAATCCCCTACCAGAGGTTGCAACAGATGCGGTAAGTGGCGTGCCAGCACGTATGTAGGGCTGCCCACGGCATCAACAATGGGGCGTAAAGGGACGTCCATTTTGTGGATCTTGGGGAGTCCATACATTCTAGGATCCCTGGATCCCGACGGATCATAGTCAACCTCACGAACTTGGATTTAGACGAAGCCACTACCTCTGTGCTGTCCAAAGGCCTAAACTTTGCGCCAACACCCAGAATTCTTCCAGTGGCTGATATTGTCAGCGGGGTGGAATCCGCTATACAGGAGCTCACGGTAGATAGTGCAGAAGAAATGCGCACTGCGGTGGCCGCTGCATCACGCGAACCTCGCTTCCTAAGCTGAATATCAACCGAGACGAAAGCTTTGCGCTTAAGAGACTGCGGAATGACGAAAACTTGGTCGTCTTACCGGCAGATAAGGGGAATGCAACTGTGGTCCTCCTCACAACCCAGTACACAGAGAAAATGGAGCAGCTCTTAGACGATCCAGCCTACAAAGTCCTCGGGAAGGATCCTACCACCTCCATTGAGCGACGGACCACTCAACTAATTAGAAGATCCAGTCATTCTCCAGAAACCAAACACTTTATATCATCGTCGGGATCCAAGGCTCCTAGAATGTATGGACTCCCCAAGATCCACAAAATGGACGTCCATTTATGCCCCATTGTTGACGCCACGGGCAGCCCTACATACGTGCTGGCACGCCACTTACCGCATCTGTTGCAACCTCTGGTAGGGGATTGCCCACACCACGTGACGAACTCCCCACAGTTCATACAGTCTTTGGACAACATCACTACTGGCCCTTCTGATCTTCTCCTCAGTTTCAATGTGGTATCTCTTTTTACAAGAGTACCGCTACAAGAAACCATCCAGCTTCTGAAGGAACACTTTCCGGCTGACATCATCGAGCTCTTCCAGCACACTCTAACGTCCACTTTCTTCCTGTTTGGTGGCAGATTCTATGAACGGGTAGACAGTGTGGCAATGGGCTCTCCGTTGTCACCAGTAATAGCAAATTTCTACATGGAACACCTGGAACATGAAATACTGACTACAGCCCCACTTAAGCCATCTCATTTCTACCGGTATGTTGACGACACATTCGTTATATGGCCACATGGACGAGAAACTTTGCCGAGCTTTTTCACACACCTCAACAGCCTCCGACCCCAAATTCAGTTCACCATGGAAGTGGAGAAGGACGGAAACCTGCCATTTTTGGACATCCTGGTCTCCAGAAACAACAACGGTACTCTGGGGCATGCAGTATACCGCAAACCAACACATACTGACCTCTACTTGAATGCTCGCAGTTTCCATCATAATTCACAATGGGTCGGTGTTCTCAACACTGTTCCACAGAGCTCTGTCGATCTCCGATCCCAGCCACCTAAAACAAGAGCTGCAGCACCTGAGGCACACATTCCGCCAAAACGGCTACTCCGTAGAGGATATTGAAGCCTCTATCTCCAAGGCAAGAGAGGAAAACCACAAACTCTGCAAACACCAGACCAGCCGACCGCCACTGCCTGCATCCCATACACTGACAATCTTTTCGGCAGAATCAGTAGAATTCTCGCTAAACACAACATCAGAACCATCCACAAGCCGCCTTTGAAGATCCAACACCTAGTGGGGCCAGTAAAGGACAAACTGCACCTTGATATACCAGGGGTATACCGTATCCCCTGTGAATGCGGGACACCCTACATAGGGCAGACTGGCAGGACCATTTCCATCAGAGTCAAGGAGCACGAACGGTCCATACGATTAATGCAGCCTGAAAAGTCAGGGCTGGCGGAGCACTGCTTTGAAAAAGACCACAGAGCTAACTTCAAAGAAACGACCATTGTGGCAAAATGTAGCGGTTTATGGGAACGGAGGGTTAAGGAGGCTCTGGCCATCTCCTCCGAGAAGAGTACACTGAACCGGGACGCTGGATTGCAGTTTAGTCCATCTTGGAAACCACCCTTAAAATTGGAAATCGACCGACTCAGAAAACACAGATTCCAACGCAGCGGTGAACCACCTCCACACTAGACTGGGTGTTTTCTACTCGGTACGTACTGGCTGACAGTACTGGTCCCATCACTCTTGCTAGTCATTCATCCTGAAGATGGGAGAGATGTAGACTCCCGAAACGTCGATGTCTTTTCATCACTACACCTGGCTCGTAGCCCGGGAGCATCTTGAATATATATACCTATAGTTATCACCCATTGCCAAGAGCAGTATACCCTATAGGTATCACCCATTGCCAGGTGCAGTATACTCTATAGGTATCACCCATTGTCTGGTGTAGTATACCCTATAGATATCAGCCGTTGTCTAGTAAAATATACCATATAATTGTCACCCATTACCTGGTGTAGTGTACCCTATAGATATCACCCACTATCTGGTGTAGTATACCCTATAGATATCACCCATTGTCTGGTGTAGTATACCCTATAGTTGTCACCCACTGTCTGGTGAAGTATACCCTATAGTTATCACCCATTGTCAGGTACAGTATACCCTATAGGTATCACCCATTGTCTAGTGTAGTATACCCTATAGATATCACCCATTATCTGGTGTAGTATACCCTATAGATATCACCCACTGTCTGGTGTAGTATACCCTATAGATATCACCCATTGTCTGGTGTAGTATACCCTATAGATATCACCCACTGTCTGGTGTAGTATATCCTGTAGATATCAGCCCTTGTCTAGTAAAGTATACCCTATAGTTGTCACCCATTGTCAGGTGCAGTATACCCTATAGGTATCACCCATTGTCTAGCGTAGTATACCCTATAGATATCACCCACTGTCTGGTGTAGTATACCGTATAGATATCACCCACTGTCTGGTGTAGTATACCCTGTAGATATCAGCCCTTGTCTAGTAAAGTATACCCTATAGTTGTCACCCATTATCTGGTGTAATATACGTAAAGTTATCACCCATTTTTCGATGTAATATACCATATAGTTATCACCGATTGCCTGGTATAGTATACCGTGTGGTTGGTGGTTGGCAGTTTGTAGGTTTAAAGGTGCTCAACTTCAACTTCAGCGCCCTTAAAAAAATAATGGCAATAGCCAGGTATAAATTTGAATCAAAATTAAAATTACTAACAACAAAGAAAATATAGATCTAAATGTAAAAACATTGGCAATAGCCAGATATAAAACAAGGTGATAAATATGTCAAAGAGCATACAAAGAAATATCTAAAGTTTTAAATCCTCAAATTTATATTAAACTCCGCTAAAAACTTAAAAACACTATCAACCGCTGTTTTGTTGTTTGCTAAGACCTCTGCAGGTCTGGCAGGCAGGTGCAGAGAATCTCGAAGAGGTGCTAGAGAGGAACATTCTAGTAGTACAAGGTGAACTGATAAAAGGTTGTCACACAGCAGACATAGAGGGGCAAGGTCCCCTTTAAATAGGTAATCATGCGAAAAATTGCAGTGCCCTATTCTTAACCGAGTCAAACTAGCCTCCTAGCTACGAGATATGCGACAGGAAGTTAACCAGTTTATTGGAAGTTCTTTCACTTCTCTAAGCTTATTACCATGGAGAGCTGACCACTCTTTGTGCCAGGACGACAGCACTGTTCCCTGCACTTCAAGCCTAAAGTCTTCCAAAGTAACACGTGAGATGGTAATACTGGGTTCTGTAGTTGTCGTCTTTGCTGTCAAGATGGATGGATGGATGCAGTTTAAGGGCCTGTTGACAACTAGGTCATTTGGGTCCCAGGTTAAAATAAAAAATCTAAAATGCTCAGCTGACTAAAGGTGGAGGTTAAAATAAATGAAAAATTTAACAGATAAAATCACTATATATTGATCAGTCAGCTAACTTTAAAGCCTGAAAGATGCTTCCACAAAAAGGAGAGGAAGTGAAAGATAAAATAGGAGATTAAAACTAAACTGTTAAAATAGTAAAAGGTAAGAAATAAAAAAAAGTTAAAATAGTAAAAGAGAAAGCTAAAAAGTTCAGAAGCTCAAACTAAAATAAAACAGTTTATACTTGTTTAGCAAACCCAATTTGTGCAATGAACAGCAGCGCCTTACAGGCAGACACCGGGTCGTCACCCAAAATTGAGGCAAGTGTACAACCCAGGCCAAAGGACTGGCGCTCACGAGCGTATTGTGGACAGTCTATAAGGATATGGGGCACAGAAAGTTGGATATTACAAGTAGGGCAGACAGGCGCAGGGTCCCCACGCAAACAGTACCCATGGGACACCCGTGTGTGACCTATCCTCAGGTGGATGAGAATAACCTCAGCCCGCCTGGAGTCCCTGCAGAATGTCATCCAGGGATCTACACTGTCCTTAATGGTCCGCAATTGAGTGCCAGAAAATGCCTCCCATGACTGCTGCCAGATCGATAATAGATGTCGACGGAAATGCCGCTGCACATCAACATAAGGCAGAGTGCGTGTGGCAACATCCGGCAAACGGCATGCAGCGTTAGCAGCCGCATCCGCACCCTCATTGCCGGGAATACCTACATGGCCTGGGGTCCAGGTAAAAAGCGACTAGCATCCGCGTGAGAGCAATTGCGAAATGAGAGCCTGTATTTTTAAAACGAACGCCGAGGTGCCGATAAACTGTTCCAAGGACTGAATGACACTCATAGAGTCTGAGCAGATGATAAAATTGCCGGGTGCTGAGTTAGAGATAAAAAGTAAACAACATATAGCAAACAGCTCGGCAGTATAAAGGGAACTATGGTCCGGAAGTCGGTGCTGGCGCGCCTCGCCGTTACACACGAAACTACATCCCGTAGCTTCACCCACCTGGGACCCATCGGTATATACCGAGGTCTAACCCCGGCGGCGGCCCAGAAGTTCGGTGAACCGTTGGCGATACACCGATTGCAGAGTGGATAACTTACCATAGCCTGAAAGCTCCAGGTCGAATTGTGCGCGCTGGTGTTGCCAAGGGGTAGAGCGTCCAAGAAAGAACCGCTCTACAGCAGGCATGCGGAGGTCGTGTTTATCAAGTAGTTCGCGGAACCGAATACCGCTTCAGCGCGATATAGTTGTGTTGCGCAGATAACGGTGACCAATGTCGGGACGCAAGACAGACTTAAAAGCATGACCCGGATGGGCTGCCAACCTTGCGACATACGAACACAGTAAAACCGAACGACGGACCGACAGTGGTGGTTCTGCAGACTCAGCATACAGACACTCAACTCTACTGGTGCGGAACGCCCCAGTAGCTAGACGGATACCAGCATGGTGTACAGTGTCTAGAAGACGAAGTTTAGAGGCAGACGCCGCGCCATAGATTAAACTACCGTAGTCTAGCTTCGACCGCACCAGTGATCGATACAATCGTAACATTACTGTACGATCACCACCCCAAGAAACTCCCAATAAAAGGCGCAGTACTCGAAGTGAGCGATCCCAGGAAGCACGAAGTTGGCGAATATGGTGCTCCCACGTCAGCTTACTGTCGAAGTGCAGGCCAAGGAACTTGAGGTGCGGAACAAACGGTAGACGTGTGCCACGCAAATAAAGATCAGGAGGGAGGTGTACGCCGCGAACTCGATGGAAGTGGGTACACTGAGTTTTCGTAGGTGAGAACTGAGCCGGTGTGAAAGCAGGTCGAGGGATAGGGATGACAATATCCACTCGCCCGGAGGACGAAAAAACCTGCTCGCGCCAGATACGGTTATAAATGCTCAGCAGGAAGGCCAAAGCCGAAGATGGAAGATGAAGCAGCATTTGTCGATGGGTGTCGTCTGGACCAGGAGACGAATCCTTATCAAGTGTGCTAGCCCCGCTACGGTAAAGAGTGCGTTGTACGGTTCAGTACAGTCACTGTTAAAAGCAAGAACTATCCGCTCGGCAGTTTCCTTGAGAGGTATAAAAGCTCTGTCGTAACTATTCGTTTGGCTAGTAGCAGCAAACGAAGTAGCAAGGGCGCCGGTGATATCCTGTTCGCTGGTATAATACGAGCAGTTTATGACAAGGCCGGGAATGATAGTCCGACGACAGTTGCCATACATGCGCCGAACAGCAGTCCACACCCCTTGCTGCCAAATCCGCCATTTCATTCCCCGGCAAACCTACGAGACCAGGAATCTATGCACATACCACATCAACGCCAGAAGCGTGTAAAACATGGAGGGCATCCTGGATACGCTGTACAATAGGGTGGGGGTTGTATAGCTCACGAAGTCTCTGAAGTGCATAAGGGAATCGCTAAAAATCAGGCAGTCACCTAATTTACGACGGCGCACATACAAAACGCCTCGGTAAATTGCATAAAGCTCTGCAGTAAAAATGGAAGTGCTATTTGGAAAACCGAATGTATGTGGTTCGGTTCCATAAACATAAGCACATCCAACACCGTTGGTGTTCTTTGACACATAGGTGTAAATACATCGACGGTCAGTGTAGCCTGACAAAAATTCTAAAAGACACGTGTGGATACTTGAAATAGCCATTCTTGGGCTTCCGGTGTAAGGTCCTCCCAAGATCTACATGGGGCGTGCAAGATAGCCAATGGGGGTAAAGCCTCTCGTCCTTGGCGAACATCCTAGGCAGTTCCACTCCAAGTTTCGCTATTACTTCCTGGAAACGAAACCCCGCTGGCTTAGGATTAAGGGTGCTCTTCCTATACCCTTCTGTTAGCGTGGTGAAAAAAGAAGCGAACGTTGGGTGCTTAGGCATACATCTAAGCGCACAACCATAATTTGCCAAGAGAATCTCACGTCTATATTGCAGAGGAGGTTCTGCGGACTCGGCGTAAAGGCTAACCACTGGGCTTGTTGGAAAACCTCCTATTGCCATGCGGATGCCCCTACTGTGGACGGCGTCTAATCTTTTCAATACAGATGCTCGTGCTGACGAATAAACAATACACCCATAGTCTACTTTCGATCGGAGCAGTGCGCGATACATTCGCAACAAAATTGTCCGATCCGCTCCCCACGATGTCATTTAGTACTCGCATGATATTTAGGGAACGGTCACATCGTGCTCTTAGCTGTGCAATATGCGACGACCAACTAAGCTTCCTGAGCCAGAGATTAAACCCAGGAAGCGCGTCTCATCTGCGAAGGGAAGTAAATCTCGACCGAAACGGAGCGAAGGTGTAATCGTCTCCTACAGCGCCAGAAATTAACGCACATTGACTTCTCAGTTGAGAAACGGAAGCCGTTTTTGGAGCTCCATTCTCTAAGGTTGTCCAAACACTGCTGCAGGCGCTGTTGTAAGAACGCCGTGCACTGAGAAGTGCAATAGACAGCGAAGTCGTCTACGAATAGGCATGACGATACTCCAGGAGGAACACATTTCCAGATGGAGTTAATGGCTATAGCAAAGAGCGTGACACGTAGTACCAAACCCTGAGGTACTCCCTCCTCCTGAACAAAGGAATTAGAAAAACCCGAGCCGACCCTTACTCGGAAAAAGAGGTCCTTCATAAACTCCTGAATGAACAGCGGTAGGCGTCCACGTATGTTCCAGGTATACAGGCAGGTATACAATCCCTGCTCGCCAGCACGTATCATAAGCCTTCTCGAGATCGAAAAATATGCCAACGGTTTGACAGTTCTTCATAAATCCGTCCATTATCTGTGTCCGATAATGACACAAGATGGTCTACAGTTGAACGACATCGTCGAAAACCACACTGGATGTTACTCAGTAGGTTACGACTTTCTAACCACCATCGTCCATTGATCATGCGTTCCATCACCTTGCAAACGCAACTGGTGAGGGAAATAGGACGATAACTAGAGGGAAGATGACGATCCTTTCCAGCCTTGAAGACAGGAAGAACGTTGGCCTCCCGCCAATTTTCAGGGAGTATACTGTCAACCCAAACAGGATTATAGACCTCAGGCAGGAATGCCTTACCTTCAGGAGAGGGCTGTTGTAACATTTGTACATGAATACCGTCCGGTACTGATAATCGCGAAGATTTAAGAGAATGTTCTAGCTCCGCCATGGTGAAAAGGCTATTGTAATATTCTATGTTTCTAGAACGAAGCGCGAAGCCTTGATATTCCACCTGAGTTTTAGGTGGAAGGAACTCAGAGGAGTAGTTTTCTGAGCTAGACACTTGAGCGAAAGCACTTCCAAACGTGCTACCCACTTCAAATGAATCAACAGCGCCTGTGGCTGTTTTAAGTCCCGCAGTTGGTATATGGGTCGGTCGACCTACAACACGCCTTAACCTATCCCACACAACCGAGGAAGGTGTGTGTCGGTTAAATGACAATGACTACAAATTTGCACCATGATGACTTTTTGCTATCCTTAATGACTTTTCTGGACGTGGCGCACATTTTCCTGTAATGGGTGAGGTTATCCAAAGTAGGGTGACGTTGGAAAACCCCAAGAGCACGCCTTCGAGCACGAATGGCATTCCGGCATTCTTCCGTCCACCAGGGGACAGAAAATCGAGGGGGGTGTGAAGTCGACCGCGGAATTGATTGTTCAGCAGCAGAGAGAATCGTCTCCGTGAGATGCTGCACCAAATCATTCACTGAGTCGTGCTCGTTGTACGTAAAGACAGCCAACTGGGTGTAAAGGTTCCAGTTGGCATGGTCCAAACGCCATCTGGGCATGTGTGTGGAACATGTATCTTGCGTTAAGAGACTAGTAAGACATGGGAAGTGGTCACTAGAGTGTAAATCAGAGATGACATTTCATTGTAAGGAGACTGCCAACTGAGGTGTACAAACTGCAAGATCAAGGTGCGAGAAACTATTGAAAGAGGTTGTAACTGTCTAAGAAATTAGCAATGAGCGTACCTCTCGCACAAGCGCGACTTGAACCCCAAAGTGGGTAGTGCGCATTGAAGTCTCCCACCAACAGAAACGGTGTTGGTAACTGGGAAACTAGATCTTCTAAATCAATGTCCGTCATGGGACGGAGGCAAATATAAGGTACAAATGGTGATCTGGATGTTTGGCAGGATAATCCTTACAGCAACTGATTGTATATCAGCGTGCAATGGTAGAGTTTGCATATATACGTCATCTCTGACAAGCATCATAGCACCGCCATGTGCCGGAACACCCTCTTCTGGTGTGACATCACACCGTACTGGGGTGTATCGCCTAAGATGGAAAGCGTCTTGAGGACTCAGCTTAGTCTCTTGCAAACATGCAACCAAGGGTTGGTTCTCTTTTAGCAGAAGCTCAAATTCTGGTCGTTGTGTTCTAATACCAGTATGTTCCATTGTAGGATAGCCATATTGATATCTGTATGTGACAGGTATTCCAAAGTAACTCTCCATTACTTTGGAGTAGGTGGTTGTCGAATTAGTTGTGCCCTTTTCTTCTATCTTGGGCTGACATTTTTATTCGAGGCTTTTTCGCGTCTCTTTTCCACTGGGGCTCTCCCAGTGTGAGCAGACTGCTCTAGCTCCATGTCCTCTGCCGAATACGTCCGTGTTCCCATAGCGAAATTGGGTTTGAGTGTCTCGAACCGGTTGCTAACGGGGACCGGCGAAGATGAAAGACGCCGGCCTGAGTCCACCTCTGAAGATTCACCAGAAGAGGATCTTCGAGGAGATGTTCGTGGACTCTTACATCCCTTCGATGTACTGGGATCAAACATACTATTTTCCTTGAGGCAGTCGTTCTTTGTATAACTCTTCTTAAACTTGATCGGTGATGCATCATATCTTACGGGCTTGCTGTTTTTGTTGTTGTTGTTGAGCCTGATGCTTTTGATGGTGATGTAACACTGATGTTCTTTGCACTTATGGACTTTGTAGACCTTGACAAAGATGTGGGTGCCGATGTAGAAGGCTTTGGAATTGAGCTACGGGCTAGGAGTGTCTTTTCTGATATTGTTGTCCCATTTATATCGCTGGTCTGTGTTGCGATTTGTCGTCTAGGTACCGGTTTAGCTACAACTGAGCTATAGGCACCGGATCTTGGAACAGAGGGTTGGCATATACGCAAGAGTCTCCGGGCTTCTAAGAAGGGCACCTTCTCTCTAACCAGTATCTCTTGGATCGCTCTTTCCTCTACAAAACGGGGGCAATCTCGGGAACTCGATGGATGTTCACCTTTGCAGTTCACGCATGACGGTGCTGCAGTGCATGCACCATCGTGTGATGCACCCCCACAGTTATTGCATGTAGGTAATCCCCTGCAAAACTCGCTTGTATGTCTAAAGCGCTGGCACTTGAAACATCTGAGCAGGTTCGGGATGAAAGGCCTAACTTTGATGGATTCATACCCTGCCTTAATCCTTTGCAGGACATCTACCCGATCAAAGATCAGGAACAGGGTATGTGTTGGCTTCAATTCACCACTCTCTTTGCGTTGAACCCGGTAAACGTAACTAATGCCTTGTTCCAAAAGATTTTCTTGAATTTCCGTACTGATTAGATCATCCAATGAACGGGTGTTTATCACACCACACAAGGAGTTTAAAGTTCTGTGCATCTCAACACATACAGGATTACTTGCTAGCATATTCTCTTTCAGTATTTTAGCTGCCCGGGTGGATGAATTTGCTTCAACCAGCTGCGTGCCATTGCAATATCTAGTGCATGACTTTACTGGGCTAGCAATGTTATCCAGATCCTTTTGAATGGTAAAGGGGCTCACCGATAGAAACGTTTTACCTTCCTATTTTCTAGTAATGACTAAGTAGCGAGGACCACAACACTAGACTACTTCCTTTACAGTTTTGTTGTTGTTGTTTTGAGTTTTTGAACTCATGGCGATAATATCCTCCACCTTTGCAAATGTCTCCGATGGCATGCTCACTTCCTGGGTGCCACCTCGGCTTAGGCGAGAGCCCTGGTCTGGACCTTGCTCACGCTAGGGTCTCACCTCCCAGTGTATAGACAGAGGGACCCAATCACCTTCAGGAGTGCATTAGCTCATGCAATGGCCCCTTCCACGGGATTAACCTTTATCAGCGGATACGAACACAGATCCTACATGATCTGTGAATCTGAGAATTACGTAGTTATCCAGTCACCCCTTGCGTCACCCCATCCACCTACAACCCGTGCGTAGGTTATCCATCAGACTGTGTACAGGATGGTGTTAGGTGGTAGGTCAAACGCAAAAGTGGACCAAAGTTGATTGGACGTTTGGCATGTGCCCTCTCACCCCTTAGAGGAACCCAATTGAGAGTATTGCTCGGGGCCCCAGGTAAGCCAAACCCATACCTACCATAGTAGGACTCCCTGGGGGAATGTGATTTCGGAGTTATCTTCTCATAGATGAGTCATCGACCAAGACCACCGAGCCTCATCTACCCATTGTGCAATGCTCTTTGATTCGTCTCACCTCTTGCCTACCAGTAGTAAAAAATGAGTCACTTAGTAGACTCTGGACAATCGAGCCAAGCCCTTCAGCCAAGTGAAGGCGACATCCCCCTATGGTTATCACTCATTGTCAGGTGTAGTATACTCTAAAGCTACCACCCATTCTTTGGTGCAGTATACTCTATAGATATCACAGATTGTCATGTTTGGAGTAGTATACCCTATACATATAACCCATTTTTGGTTTAGTATAAACTATAGATATCACACACTGTTTGGTGCAGTATACCATATAGACAACACCCATTGTTTGGTGGAGTATACCCTATAGATAGCACCCATTTTCTGATGTAGTATACTGTATAGTTATCACACATTTGTCTGGTGTAGTATACCCTATACATATCTCCCATTGTCTGGTGAAGTATATCCTATAGTTATCACCCACTGTCTGATGTAGTATAACCTATGGTTATCTCCACTGTCTGGTGTATTATATTATAAAGCTATCGCCCATTGTCTGCTGTAATATACCCCATCTATATCGCCCACATTCTGGTGTAGTGTACCCTACAGATATAACCCATTGTCTAGTAAAGTATTCAATGTGGTTAAAATCCATTGTCTGGTGTAGTATACCCTAAAGATATCACCCATTGTTTGGTGCAGTATACTCTACAGATATTTCCATTGTTTGCTGCAGTATACCCTATAGATATCACCCATTGTCTGGTGGAGTGTATATATACAATGGTTTTCATGTAAATTAAATTTAAAAGGACCCACAATTTGTTGCCTCTTTGTTGCAATAAATTGTGGGTTTTTTAAATTTAATTTACACAAAAACCGTTGAATCTATTGAAATATGCCAAAGCAAAAAGTTGTCGTTTATTCAATTTTCTATGAATATAGCCATAAATCAAGAACCTTCAATGAATAATTTTTCAGCCAGGTGATGATAAATTTTTTTTGATAGAAATATATTTTTCTAGAAAACTATAAACTTTTCAACATTTTGGTATTAGACTTTCTTGTTAGTCACAACACGAGAAATTTGCTGTTAAAGTCTGATGGATCACTTCACTTTCATCCTGTAGAAATCACCCATTGTCTGTGATAGTATACGTAATAGATATCACTCATTCTCTGATGCAGTATACCCTATACGAGTAGTTTTCGCCCATTGTCTGGTGTAGTATACCCTATAGATATCACCCCTTGTCTGGTGTACTATACTGTGTAGTTAACACACATTGTCTGGTGTAGTATACCTTATAGATATCACCCATTGTCTGGTGTAGTATGCCCTATAGGTATCACCCACTGTCTGGTGCAGTATACCCTACACATACCATGCATTACCTGGAGTAGTATACCCTATAGATTTTTTTTTTTTTTTTAACATTCTTTATTTTCAGCATGTTCCATTACAAGAAACGTAATACTACATGCCATTATAGTACATACTTAATAAATTTACTAACACATAGTTTTACTTATGGGATATCGTTAGTTGCAGTCTAAGAGTTTATCCAGGTCTATTGTGTTTAGGTATTCAATAAATTCGGTTGTATATTCCGTTACTAATTTATGCTCTTGGAATGTCCATTTTCCATATTTGTTTATCATTGCTTTCTTGAATTTGGTTCTTTCTCTGTCAAGTTTTGGACATTCAAATAAAAGGTGTACTACGGTCTGTTCTGCTGTTCCACAGGGGCACATAGGAGAGTCCTTTATCTTAAATCTGTAGAAGTAAGAATTAAGTCTGCCATGTCCGGTTAGGAAGGTTGTGACTACCATTAAGTGGAAACTTAAGGGGTAATCTATCTGCCACTGTAGGGAAATAAGATTTAGTCACTGCTCCATTTTTGGTGTTTCGCCACTCACTTTCCCACTGATTCACACTTTCTTCATGTAGCTTTCGCATGATGTCACTCACGGGTATCCTGTTGAAACTAACTGGTAGGTCCTTGTTGTTCGCTGCCTGTTTCGCCAATTGGTCAGCCAGCTCGTTCCCTTCAACTCGCACATGAGCCTTGACCCATGTGAAGTAGATAATCCAGCTGTGTGCTTCTAGTTGCCTTATTTGTTTTCTTATTTGTTCAATAAAGTGAAGATGGTTGTTAGAGTTCCGTAATGAATCAAGGGTGATACTGCTGTCAGTGTGGACGGCAGCTGTTTTTTGAACATGCTGTAGTTGGAGATGTTCAAGCTGTTCTAGGGCTTTGAGAATTGCGAACTGCTCTGCTTGATTGTTAGAACATCTACTGTGTAATTTATATTGTAGTTGGTGGACTAGTACTTGGTCTATGAATATAGCAATTCCGGATCCAACGGCCGAATCTTCCTTACTTCCATCAGTGAAAATGTTTACTAAATGGGTTTGATGATTGGGTTTCTCTTTGATCTTGATTATTTCTGCTGGATGAGGCCACGTTGCGTAATGCTCTGCTGTATCAATCGTAATTCCTTCCTGGTTCCGTTTCTTGATTTCATATAATCTCGCAATCTCCTGAATATGTATCCCTATGGGAGTGTTTTTTGACAGGATGCATAGTGCTTCAGATGACGTAGTGTGATATGCTTTAGTTATTTTTATGTTAATAAGTCTTTGGACTCTTTGTAGCTTGAGCTTGTTATATCTTTTGTTGATTGCTTCTGCCCATACAGGTGCCCTGTACGTCAGAATGGACAATAAAGCCCCTTTATATATAATTCTCATCACATCATTATTTAGTCCCCAGTTTATTTTTGCAGATTTGGCCAGTGCATGAATGAGTTTTATGCTTTTTTGGCTAACATATTCTATATGCCGAGTAAAGTTGAGTCTATGGTCAATAATTATGCCCAAATATTTTAAGCTTTCTGTCTGTAGTAACTGCTTATTGTTTAGGTATATCTTGAGTACTCGCTCAGGCAATGGTCTTCTTCTCGATATCACTAGCACTGTAGACTTCTGCTCATTGAAGACGATTTTGTTGTCTCTGGCCCATCTCGATATTTTCTGCAATTCGATGTTAGCGTAATTTTCTATTTCAAGGTTGTTACTTCCTTTAATAACCAACATTACATCGTCTGCAAAGGCCCTTTGTGTTTTTACTATATCCTAAATTCAGAAGTGAGTTATAGTGTATGTTCCAGAAACCCGGACCGCTACAGGAACCTTGTGGACATCCTTTGCTGATTGTCCTCTTTATGGATATGCTGTTAGCTGAGAAAGTAGCACTCCTTCCATTAAAATAGCTTTTGGAGAGATCATAGAGATACTGTGGGCAACTGAACTCTCTCAATGAAGCCAGGATGCTAGGCCACCATGTGGCATCAAATGCACCTTTAACATCTAAGCTGATAAGGGCAGCCTGTTGACCTTTCTTTAGGATGTCTAGGATTATTTGTTTGAGGTACATCGGAGCGTTGACTGTACTAGTTTGTGGTGTGAAATCAAATTGGTTATTGTTCATAAGGTTGTTACTATGTATGTGGTGCATTATCCGTTGTATTAGTAGTTTCTCTAACACTTTGGCTGGAACATTTAATAGGCTTATTGGCCTATATTTGCTTACCTCATCGGAGTTCTCTTTGCCGGGTTTATTAATTGGTATAATTTTAGCGTGTTTCCATGCACTGGGGAAACAGGTTCTTCTTAGACAGCCGTTATATATAGCTGTGGTCAGTTTGGGCACTAGTCTGAACACTAGTCGAAGTATCTCTGCAGTGATGCCGTTCTCTCCTGGAGGTTTTTTGGTGTTCATATTATCTATAATAGAGCCTACTTCTGCTGTTGCAAATGGAGTATCATCCCGGGTTTCTAGTTGTTCCTTTATTTTGTGCCTGATTTGTCGGTGGTGATCATTGTCCTCTTTCACATCATCAATTGGCACAAATAAATCCATCATGACACTCATAGTCTCTTTCAAGTCACTGGTATATGTGCCATCGGGTTTCCTTAAGGTTGACAAGGTAATGTTTTGTTTCATCTTCCCAGATGACAATCTGTAAACTGCATTCCACAGGTTCGATGTCATGGTAACATTACAATAGTTTTTCCAGGACTCATATTTCGCCCTTTTAATTGACGACTCGTATCTTCTTTTTTCTTGGATGTATAGCTGCTTGCGTCGTTCTCTCTGATTTTTGTTGTTTTTTATTTTTTGGTACCTTCTTCTGGTTGCAGTAGTCTTCTTCCTCATTATTGTCAACTCCTGTGACCACCATGGAACTGGTTTGTGTTCACCAGCTTTCTTTCTTGGCTTACATGTTCTAATGGATTTGTGACATGCTGCAGTTATGGCTCCTTCAAATTTATATATTATTTTCTCTATATCTGTTTCCATAGACACAATTCCCTGTAGAATATCATCCACTTGTTCCATGACATTACTTGTTATTTGTACTCCGAATTTAAGCTTAAGGACACCTGGAAGTGAGTTTGCATGAAAACATCGATTTTTTATTTTTTATTCTAAAAAATAGTACACATCTTAAGCTTTAAAATGATATATATATAACATGGTATGTCACACGGGTAATAAGCCCTTTAATTTGGTGATTTAAATATGGCGGCGCAAGGACACGCCCCCATTTTCCACAACCAGTTCCACATTGAATGTGAATGCTTCATTCGCTTATAATTTGTGAACTAACCCACTTAAGCATGCGTGGTAAATTTTAGCATGTGCATTGGCCATCCTGCTACACACCAGCCTGTGCTGCCATCTGCCAGCATCCGTTTCCTGTTTTAGTTTGAAAATTTCTTGGTCGACCACGTGTTAAGGTGTTTTGATTCTTAATTCGTTTGGTGTGTGTATACAAGAAGATTTCATTACTAAATCATAATGGGGAGAGTAAGAGTATTTGGTAAACGTAAGTTTTATGGCAATAAGTTGGTATGGTTTTTATAATAATATGTCTTTACACATCAGCAGGAAAAGATTCTTTACATAGCATACCGGAGATAATGTTCTTACTGAATGATGAAATGTGTGATATCATACGCGATTTTAATCTACAGGGTCGAGGTCACAGAATGGAATGCATAAATCAACGTTCCTTTATCACAACATATTTATTCGTTAATTTACACTTTTAGCACTATGTTAATTAGTTAACAACTTTCAAAATTCGATAGAATCTACACTGGTTAAGAGTTTGGGTGTAAGTTACATGTTCACACGCTATCAGAAAATATACATCCTTTCACCTTGAGCATACAGACGCTAATGAATCTAGTTTCTGGCGTCGGTATGACGCAACACCGCCATTCTTTTGTATTCATCCGCGCAACAGTTCTCATTGGTTGAACTCAAAGTGACGAAAAAACATTGGCTATCTTGAATATTAAAAAAAAATAAGTCCCTGATACACCCAAATTAAAAGAATTAGAAATTTACACACTCTTACAAAAATATTTACATGAACAATTTTCTATTGATCAATATTCTGTCTCAAAGTATACAAGAAAGAGTGGAGAAAGGGTAAGTAATGCTGAAATTGCTTCCACCAGCCAAAGTGTCTCTGAGAGTGCTTCTGGAATAAAATTAAAAGATCTTCCTAAGGAGAATGACAGTTCTTTTGTGGTTAACCCAGAGGTGAATGGAAGTGGCTACACTATTGTTAAATCAGATATACTGTATGAATTAATTAACAATTGTGCAAAGTGCAGATATTGTGGCAATGAATTTTGTATGAAGATAAGTGAAGAAGAAAATAGTAGGAGAGGTCTAGCTTCAAAATTATGTGCTCTTTGTGTGAAATGTGGCTCTAAAAGCTATGCTATGACCTCTCCAAATCTAGGTTCTTGTTATGAGGTAAATGCCAGGCTAATTTATGCTATGAGATGTATTGGTAAGGGGGTAGCTGCAGCTCAGACATTCTGTGCTGTAATGGATTTGCCACCACCTCCCACAAAACCCAAACAATGCCTAGAGTTAATTCACAAAAGTATTAGTGAAGTAGCTCTGGATTCCATGAAGAAAGCAGTAAAGGAGGCGGTGGATGAAAATGAAGGTGATATAAATTTGACTGCTGCCTTCGATGGAACATGGCAAAAGCGAGGCCATACGTCTTTGAATGGTGTCGTAACAGCCACTTCCATTGCTTCAGGGAAGGTGTTAGATGTATATTGCCTATCAAAGAACTGTAATATATGCCATGGTGATACAGAATTTAAAGAACATGATTGTGCAATTAATTATGTGGGATCTAGTGGGGGAATGGAAGCTGCTGGAGTACAGGAAATTTTCAGTTGCTCTGTCAGTCAGTAAGGTGTAAGATATGTAAATTATCTTGGAGATGGGGACTCTAAAGGTTTTCAAAGAGTTAAACAAAGTAAAGTGTATGGGGATGATATTGACATTACAAAATTGGAATGTATAGGACATGTTCAAAAGAGAATGGGTGCTAAACTTAGAAAATTAAAAGTTAATATGAAGGGAAAAGTGTTGTCTGATAGAAAACCCCTTGCAGGTCGTGGAAGACTGACAGATACTGAAATTGACCTTCTTCAGCAGTACTATGGGCTTGCTATAAGAAGGAATGCAAGTAAAAGTGTCAGAGAAATGAAGCAAGCTATTTGGGCTATATTTTTCCATAAATTGTCCACTGACAGCAAACCACAACATGGATTGTGTCCTAAGGGAGAAGATTCTTGGTGCAGGTATCAGAAGTCCCAAATTACAAACCAAGTATACAAACACAAGCATTCTCTTCCTGAGGAAGTTCTCTTAGCTATAAAACCAATATTCAGGGAACTTTCTCAGGATGATCTGCTTAGAAAATGTTTGCATGGGCATACCCAAAATCCTAATGAAAGTTTTCACCATTTAATATGGGAAAGGGTTCCCAAAACTGTGTATGTTGGGGCAAAAACATTAAAAATAGGTGTGTATGATAGTGTAATTTGTTTTAATGAAGGCAGTAGTGGTAGGCTGAAAGTTATGGAAAAAATGGGTATCAAAATTGGGGAAAACATGAAAAGAGCATTATTAAGAAGTGACACGCGTCAACTCTCAGAGGCAAAAAGGGCTGCTGAAGTAATATATAATAAAGCTAGGACCAAGAAGAGGAAGAGGAATGCTGCAAATAATCAAAGTGATGAGGAATATGGAGCTGGCATGTTCTGAAAATGTGAGTATATAAACATAAACTGCACTTTTAACTTTAACTTCAATTTCCCGTAACTTCATTTTTTAACACTTGTGGTACACTTTTCTCAAAGCCCATTAAAGATATTGACTTGAAAATTTTCCTGTATCTATATGGCCATCTACTTTCACTAGTAAACACCACCTTTTTTAGAAATATTAAGTTTAATGTAATTAAAAAAAAAAAACTTGTAAAAAATATATATAATTTCAGTCATTACATATGAAAGATTTTTTTACTTTCCTAATTTCAATGACAGAATAGATTTTTTTTGTTTAACATATCAAATTATCCATTAACTACTACAGAAAAAAAAAGATGGCTGTAGAATGAAAGCTTATGGAGAGAAGTGCACCAGAAGTATGAGTTACACAATTTTTTGTTAGAAAACATGTTCTCACTTATACCACTTTTGCACAAAGGCTTTTAAATTTAATGTAAATGTTATACACTTATTGAATGTAGAAACATTTGTTCTCTATACACCCCAAATTTCATTTAAATCAAGCTAATGTTAGCAGCATAAACTGAAATTGAATTCATCACATAATTTGAGTATGGCAAAAGCAAAATCAGTTCCTGGTGTCCTGTTCTTCTAGAAACATATTGTTAAATTCGTTGTAATTTTCTTCCCGGACTATATATCTAGTCCCTAGGAAATTGTTGTAGTTGATTTGACCATTTCTGTATTTTATCTGGAATGTAATCATCCTATGGTCGGAGCAGTTTTCATCATCTAGGCACATTCAGTTATTTATAAGTTTCAACATATTGTTGTTAGTGACTGTTAGATCTATGTTACTGGAACCTAAGGGTGACTCAAACGTTGTTATCTCTATATTGTCATTGATGATATGTAGGTTGTTGCTTATTACAAATTCTTGGAGTCTTTCCCCTTTCTTATTTGTTATTGTGTCGTGCCAAGCCTTGGACCTTGCATTACTATCCATGGCCATTAATAAAAACTTTCCTTTAGCTAATTCTGTGATTGCTTCTAATTGTAATATATTTTTATTAATGTCATCATTGATATCTAGATAGCTGCTAGCGACTGTTAAGGTTAGATTGCCTCGGGTGATTTCTAGTACTGCGTTATCTCCGTCTGAGTGTTGCTTTATTAAAATAGCGTCAATCTCTTTGTTGGTGACCACAATGACAGCTCTCTTCGTGCCGTTTCCACAGCTGAAAATTTTATATTTATGAGGAATTCCTTTAACTTGATTGTTTATTATATAAGGTTCTTGTACAAAGGCTATGTCTATTTTATTCTTTTCAATGAAATCTTCCAGGTTGTAAGATGCTGCTTTAGTGTGTTTTAGGTTAATCTGCATGCAGTTCAGTGAGACAGTGTTATTATACGCTTTCTTGTTATAGGCATTTTTCCTTGTGTTAGCCATTTTAGTAATTGATGTTTTCTTTATATCTCTCCGTGGCAACCTGTAGGCATGGACAGTTCCTATCAAACGCTGAGTGATTCTCATTATTTTTTGCTTATTTATTATATTTATTATGATTAATGCAGTTCACACATCTCAGTCCTTTGTGTTATGCTTCCCTGCACAACGGGCACAGGTCTCCTCTCCTTTACAATTGCCTGCTTTATGGAAATAACGGCAACATTTGTAGCAGCGATTTACTTTGATATAATCCTCTGTGTTGCAAATGAGCCATCCTATCTTCAGCTTATTGTGCACCAGTAGCTTTCTTATTTGAGAGCTCACCGATACAACCAAGTGACGTGAGTTTTTTCCTATTTGTTATTATAAATTTTGGTTTTAGATCTCCTGTATTGAGGTTAAAGCAGGGGTTCTGTGCAATAATAATTTCTTCTGCATTGTCTATAGTAATCTCTTCTGGGATGTTATAGATTACTAGGCTAGGATCCCATAATTTGGGGATTTTTGCCTCCAACAATTCACTACATTTTTCATTCTGTACAGGAAGCCCACACACACCAACAGATACTTGGATGCCTCCAGTCACCATCATCCCACTCAGAAGAAAACAATCATTTCCACTCTGTTTCACCGAGCGTTTGACATAGCAGACAAGGACCACATACACCTAGAACTTCAATACCTACAGGATACCTTACGCAAGAATGGGTATAGTAACCAGGACATCAATGAGACCCGTAGGAAAGTAGAACGCAACAGGAAGAACCCGCTACTGCTCACGCAAGGGAAGGATAGCCCTCAAGAGAAGGCCTACATACCCTTCTACGGCTCTGTCTCCAACAAGGTTTCCCGTATACTCGCGAGACATAATATCAAAACCTTCTTCACGCCCCCTAAGGAGATCCGACAACTCCTCAGGCCGGTGAAAGAACCACTTGGGCTTAAGGTCCCAGGAATATACAGGATTCCTTGCGAGTGTGGGAAGGTGTATGTGGGTCAAACAGGACGCACGATAGAGGAAAGATGCAAAGAACATCAACGGAGCATCAGACTTCTCCAGCCAGAAAAATCAGCAGTAGCCCAACATTGCATAGAACAGGTCCACAAAATAAATTTCCAAGACACAAAAGTGCTAGAACACGCAGAAAATTACTGGGACAGACTCATCAAGGAGGCCATCCACATAAAATTACACCCCCACAATTTCAACAGAGAGGGCGGACTTAAACTAAGTTCCGCGTGGACTATAGCCATCAGAAACACTGCACAAAGTTCGTACCCGCGGGAAAACACTGCAGCCGAGTCTACAGCAGGCCCAATCAGAAACCATCACCCGCGCATTGGCTAGGACAATACAACCTAACCATAGTATATATTTGGAAAACTGAGGAGAATTTTTCATCATTTTTAGTCCTGAAGATGGCCATGGAGTGTATAATGGCCGAAAGCTCGACCTTCTTAAATTTAACACGGCTGATCACCCGTGAAACTCTGATCACTAATGTTCGCCGTGAAAGCTTCAAATCTTACATATCACCCACTGTTTGGTGCAGTATACCCTATGGATATCAGCCGGGTTCTGATGTAGTACAGCCTATAGACGTTACCAATTTTCTGGTGTAATATACCCTATAGTATTCACCCATTGTCTGGTGGAATATATCCTATAGCTATCACCTGTTCTCTGGTGTAATATACCGTACAGTTTCCACCCATTTTCTAGTGTAGAAAATAGATATAGATAGCACCTATAGATAGCACCCATTTTCTAATGCAGTATACCCTATAGATATCACCCATTGTCTGGAGATATCACTGATTGTCTGGAGAAGTATATCCTATAGTTATCATGCATTTTCTGGTGTAGTATAAATGAGTGAATAAATAAATAAATGAATGGAGTAAGGCTTTAGGGCATAAAGCTGGAAAGGTCATTAGTGCCTGTCAAAAATTGAAAATGGAAGTGAAGAGATAAAATGTGAGCTCACAAAAGGAACTCAGTGAAAAATAGAAGGATGTTTAAAAGAATGGATATTGTTTAGAAAAGCTTACGCAAGCACTTGGTCAGAATTTCAGCAAAGTCCCACTCGGCAGTGTGTACGAATGGTCACGAAAGTTGCCGAAGTTGCTGTGTTAATGCAGCGCTGCCAACAGCAGAATGTCCCTAGGAGTTTGTTGCCAATAGTAAGTTTGAATGTTTTTGCGGGAGTCGGCAGTATGCTGCTGACCTTCTTAGAAGCAACTAGTGCAACGATTCACTTGATCAGTATATTAGATTTGGTGCCTCTGTGCTTTAATGAGGAGTCATGCATGCAGTTCCTGTACGACGAGGGCCTGCTGAGGACTCGAATGCTATGCAGGGAATGTGATGTGCCCTAGGGCGAAGCCTACAGTCCCCCATCTGTGCCGTTCCAGCGCATGGGGCTCTGTAAATGGATTTTTTCTCCACTCGAAAATTAAAAAATAAATAAATAAAAAAGAATGATAATTAATAAAAATAATATAAATGTAATAATATAATACTATTAAATATATAATATATATAGATAATATATATAATATAATAGATATTAAATAATAATAATACAATAAAATAATATAATATGTTGTTTTCTAGTGCCTTGCATCTGGCAATGAAGCCATTAGGATTAAATATTTGACATAGAAGCAATGTTGACAGTGAAGTTTCATTCATGTTGAAATAAGAAGAGTCACACTAATTTTTACAATTACTTCACTCACTTGTTTATTAAAAACTGGAACGTTTTCGAGAGATGTCTCTCTCATCTTCTGCAGATGGTGACTGAGGTTTGAAGTTGGATCCTCCATCTACTAGGGTTGCATCTTGCTGCCGTCTATCGGTAGAGAGGCAAAGCTCCATCAGATGGTTTGTTGGCGGGATGTCAAAATTTATAATGTCGTCTGCGTTTTTGGTGATGTATATTTTCTCCCAGATGGAGAGTTCTAGTGGTGAAGAAACTGGTTTTAACAAATTTATGGCTTGACCGATGTTGTGGTTTTCTGACCAAAAATGGTGTGATACAGCAGATTTGTCTGTTTGTTTAAATTTAATGTTTCTCTGATGTTCCTTTAATCTAGTGATTAATTTTCTCTTAGTTTTGCCTATGTAGAATTTATTACAATCTTCACAATTAATTTGGTAAATTCCTGATTTTTGTGTGTCTGGGATTGTATTCCTGAGAGGTTTGTTTAGTAAATTGTTTAGGCTGTATCTGTTTTGGGGAGCTAATCTGATGTCCACCTTATTGAAAATTTTATCAAATTTTTTAAAAGCCCATGGATGAAAAGTGAACCTTTTGTATTTCCATTTTGTGTCCTTGATTGCCTGCAGGGTAGTTGTTTGGGCTATTTCTTTCAGTTTAGTGCCATGTTTTAGCATTTTATTTATCATTGCCGGATTGAAACCATTGGATGCTGCTATGTCCAGTATGTGTTGGCGTTCTTTTGAAAATTCCTCTCTGCTTAGAGGGACATGGAGTAATCTATGGATCATACTTTTGAAAACTGCCAACTGGTGTGCAATTGGATTGCACACATTCTTCTTTATGTAATTGTCCACATGAGAAGGTTTTCGGTGGATTCCAAATGTGAATTGATCCTGGTCTCTGATAATTTTGAGGTCTAAAAAGGGTAATATGTTGTTGTGAAGTAATTGTAAAAATTAGTGTGACTCTTCTTATTTCAACAACCATTAGGATTATATTATAATATAATATAAAATAAATAAAAAAGAACGATAAATAATAAAAATAATATAAAGATGATATATATAATATAAATCTAATAACATTAAAAATAATAATATAAAATAAATAAACAAAAAAAGAACGATAAATAGTAAACATAATAAAAATATAATATTAAATATAATATATATAATATATATAATAAATATAATAACATTAAATAATAAAATAATAATAATAAATATAAGTATAATATATAGTATTATATATAAATAATATATATAATATAAATGTAATAATCATCATCATACGCGATAGCGGTATGTCTGGCGGCAACGACGCGAGTGAGTGCATTTGTGTTTAATGTGTTGGCAACGAAAACTAGTGTAGTGTAAAAAGCAATGTTGGCAGATGTGAAAATTGTCTGCTAGTCATGCAGTGAACTCTAGTGGGCGATTGTGAAACTACTGTCGGCACATGCGCAGTAAGTAAGTTCGGACTTAGAATCTGGCTGGGAAGTGGAAAGTGAGCTGTTCTAAACTTGAGCCAGAAGAATAGAATCCAAAGTAAAAAGAAATAACACTGGCCTGCGAATTTAAACTTTTTTTCTGCGGCACGGGATTTTTTAGCTCTCTAAACCTAATTTTAGTATACTGAATTCAAATCTGCTTTCCCTTTGTTTGTACCACGTACCATTTTTTTGCCATGCAGAAAGAAATATGTAATGTTAGAGTTTCTTTTTCTGGTTTTTAAGCACAATTTAAAATGTGTCAAATCATTCAAACAAAAAAACAATCTCAATTCCACAGATGCAACAGTGCACACTGAACTAGAAAATTTTAAAAATACCTTATAATGTTATGTTATCCTCCGCTTTGCTAAAAACAAATGCTGAGTTGACTTGCGTTTGTGGTCCTGACAAATGCAAAAAATTCTGTTTCAATCTCATATTGCATCCAAGTGCCTTTAACTTTCGAGCATGGGTTTAGCAATGTGTTCATATTGGTCATCTTTAACATTACCCAAAAACTTGTTTATAACTTCACTGAATGAGTTGCAAGCTTGAATCTCTATGTTCCTCATGATATTTCTAAAATGAACATCCTTCATGAGTTAAAATACCTTTTTTTCACTTTTTATTCAGACAACATTGCAAATTTCTGAATGAGACATAGGAAACAACCACCTTTGTCCAAATCTTTAACAAATTGCTTCATTATCCCTAATTTGATATGCAACGGGGATAGCAAAACCTTGTGTGAGTCACTCAGCAGGCAATTTATTACATTTTTTGTTCCTGGCACTAAATCTTTTCTTTTTGTCCAGTTAGTTTCACCCCAGTGTCTTTCTTTGATTCTGGAGTCCATTCACAGAAAAAGCACGAAAATTTCATGTATCCTGCTTATAGGCCCAATAAAATACCGCACACCTTAAGATCACAGCACACGAACCACTTGTATTCATTATATTTAACTTTTTCCAGGATACTATACAAATTTTGGTACGTTTCTTTATGGGATGTAGAGTGAGCTATTGGAACCGAAGCAAACACTGCTGTTGTGCAGCAGAACATCTTTCAGATTTCTCTTACTCAAATCTTTAAACACCAATATTTAGCTTCTTAAGCTGTTCCAAGATGACTTATCCACTTAGGGATGTCACAACAATACACTGGTTCTTCTTCTTTTAGATAATGTTTGTTGAACTCTTTTTCTTGAAGTCTGTACCAATAGAAAGTTGTTCCAGATGCTAAAAGATTGTCTTGTTTCAGCATTGAAACTAAAGTTCACTGTTTTCTTTGGTAAGACCCAAATCACGTACCAAATCATTTAATTTTGACTGACTCAATGGATTTGGATACTTATCTTCTAAGTCTGGGGATCAATTTATTTCATCTTCTACATTCTACTACTTTCTGGCAATACGGTGATGGAACAGGGACATCAGGTTCGTCAGGCACATGCCTAATTGCTGATGGCAAGTTTAGATATATAATGCCTGCCTTGTTTTTCCAATTAAATCCAGATATATTCCACAGACAAAAATGACAGTCATTAATATGATTTGGTTGTTCGCGCCATACCATATGAACACCAAAGGGTATACATAGACGAACGAACTCCATTGTACCATTGTCTTGGATTGTCTACACAACTTTTACACACAATATGAGGAGCAAAATTCTTGACCTTATCTACTAATTTCATTTTAAAATAGACCAGATATAAACTCTTGATAAATGCGGTAATATTCTTTCTCTTTATGTTGTTTTGGTTTTGCTTTATCACATGACCACAGACATAACAGAAATTGTTAAGATTGTTCACACAACCCCTGCTAGATATACCACTCGAGCTTGTCATTTATTTCACAACACAACACAGTTTCAAAAGACAGCAGCTGAGAAGAAGTTTTAAACTGGACTGCAGATTCCAAGATAGGTTCCTATTTATGTATTAAGCAATACATGTTTATGAGATAGGTTAAACATTACCTATAAACAGAGATACACATTGGTGCAATATGCCATAATATGATATAGCATGCTTTCATGTTTTAATCAACAATACTCTAAGTTGAATATATAGTGATGCTAATACTAGCGTATTGAACATTTAATTTTGTGTAGAATGAGAACTGTTCAAAATCTGCACGTTATACACAAAAACTATTATTATTTTCAAAATCAGAGCATCCGAAATGACCATTATAATGTCAAATATTCCATGCTGCATAATCTTCATGGCAATAATAATGATGATGATGGTGATGGCAATGGTGATGACAATGACGGTGCTGCTGCTGCTGATGATGACGATGATGATAGTGATAGTTAGGGCTAAGAAGTTCATGCATTTGCATGTTTTTTCATAGGGGTTAATAATGTATGCTTTTACATTATGTGCACGAATTATGGAATTTTCAGTCATTTGGACATGATTTTATGGTGCATATAACTGCATATTTTCTTGATTTTGATAAATGCATAATATTTCAATGTTATAACCCCTAAATTGCATATTTTAATGATTTTTTTATGGTTTTTTATTATTTTTTCCATCTGTATAATATTTTTCATATTGGTAGTATTGCACATGATGATGCAACTCGCGAGGTGGCGAGAACTTATGCTGAGTCATGTTGTCATGCAGTGAATCCCCAGTTTCCATCCTTTCATTATATGTATGTGCGTAGAGAATAATTAGTGTGTTATCTGAGAGGTTTATATTAACAAAGATAAAGTGCAGGTCAACGTTTTGAGCAGAACGATTATAGCAACGTTTGCCTGCCCACCAGTTAGTTGTGTCGTGGACTGATTCCCACCAAATTAAATTAGGCGTATAAAATGTAAAAAGCTCTTCAAATGCTGAAAATAAAACCAACTTCGAGTGCTAGATTAATTAATTTACACAAAGAGTTTTCAGGTGATTTAATATCTACAGATAATAGGGCACTGTTTTGTGGAGCATGTGAAGAAAATGTAGGGAGTGAGAAAAGATTTCAAATAGTTCAGTTTAGGAAGTAGGGTTACTGAACTTTCCTATGACTTGTGCCAAGCATTTTTAGCTGCTGATATTCCCTTGTTCAAAATTAATAATCTGACATTTAAAAACTTTCTTGCCAAGTACACTCGACAACATGTGCCTGAAGAAAGTACACTGCGTAACACTTATGTGGGACATTGTTACAATAACATATTGTCAAATATACAAAATGAATTAGCGGATTAGTTTGTGTGGTTGTCTGTTGATGAAACCCCTGATTCTGAGTGCTGTTCTATTGCTAACATAATCGTAGGGGCTTTAAATAATGAACAAAATACTACATCTTATCTCCTTAATGTGTGCGAATTGTCGGCCACTGACAGTGTAACTGTGACCCAGTTTGTGATGGACTCTTTGAAATTACTATGGCCATGTGGAATCAAATACGACCGGTTACTTTTGTTACTGATGCAGGTCCTTATATGGTAAAATCAGGACAAACTCTGAAAGGTATTTTTCCTAAATTAATTCATATAGCTTGTTTGGCACACGCTCTTCATCGCATTTATGAGACAATACATGATTCTTTCCCATTGGTAGATAGATTTGTGTCCAGTACAAAGAGAACTTTTGTTAAATCTTCTAAAAGAGTTAAGTTGCTTAGACCAACAGCATCTAATATCCGACTTCCTCCTGCACCAGCGTTAACTCGATGGGGAACATGGATCGATGCAGTTTTATATTATGCTGAGCACATAGAAATAATCCAAGAAGTTAATTCATTGGACTCGAAACATGCTTCATCAACAGAAACTGTGCAAAATATTCTGTCAGGCACTGGGTTAAAAGAGGACCTTAGTTTCATATCTGACCATTTTTCTTTCTTACCAACAGTCATAGTGGCGTTGGAAGCTGTAGGATCTCCTTTGCATGAATCACTTACTGTCTTTGAAAAAACAATATGTGATCTAAGTTCGGTTCCTGGTAGAATAGAACAAACAGTGAAGGAGAAAGTGAATTATGTAATTTCAAAAAATTCTGGTTATAAACAGATATGCAATATTCAAGACATCTTCAAAAGAAAACCATCTATCACACCAAGAGACTTGATTCTCTCTGTGAAGCAGTTAACATAATTTAAATATGCCCCAATAACATCTTGTGACGAGGAGAGGTTTTTCACCTTACAAAAGTGTTTTGCGAGACAACAGACGATGTTTTACAGTTGAAAATTTGTGCAAAGTGTTGGTTGTGAACTGCAACTAATACTAGCAGCGGGACCACTTCTGCTTCAACCTCTAAGGAATAAGGTAACTTTATTTATTATTTATACTAACTCGTCTTGTCTACTGCAAAGGAACATTAACTGTTTTAATTAAATAGTGCATATTTCTTGGCATATTTTCAAGTTTTTAAGGGCATATTTGCATGCATATTTTGGTGTTTTTTAGGGCATGAACTTCCGAGCCCTAGTGATAGTGATAGTGATAGTGATGATGATGATGATGATAATAACAACAACAAAAACAATAATAAGAACTTAAAGCGACAAAATTAAATAAAGGCAGTAGCTTAAGAATGTAACTCTAAAAAATGAAGTGCTGAAAGGAATGGGTATAAAACAGACTAAAATCACAAAAATGGTGAAAACAGATGTCAAACGTGGGCAAGTGTATTGCTGTGTCTAATAAGGTCACAACATGTTGTACCACAATCAGGCCATCTGAGAAAATGGCGGACAGTGCAATGTCCAAGTTCAAGGGAAAACAAATCTAGACACAGTCCTTTAAAGCATGTTGCACCATCAAAGGCCACAATATAACAAACTTGTGTGGGATCTCCACGTAACAGGTGATGGCGGTTCAAAATACTGTCCTCAATATACATAAAGGCAACATAAAAGAACCTGCTCTGAACGAGTTCGTCGGGAAGACATTTTCCAGGTACAGAGAAACATTGTGATCTCCTGTATTTTGTTGCCTTAGATTGAGGAACATTCAGTAAACTAAAGATAAAAATTGTTCCCTGTAGAGAATCCTTGAAACCATTCGCAGGAATAGAAGATCTAAATATTGGGGCATAAAAGTGAACTTTTTGCAGCACCATCAGCAGCCTTATTCTTGGGTGTACCACTGTGGTCAGGGACCCAAGCAAAGATAAGCTGAACCCGATAGTTGCAAGCAAGTGGGGACAATCCTGGATACGCTGTAAAATGGAATGTTGTGGGTACAGCGTCCAAAGTTTATGAAATTACTCAGAAAGTATATACAAAGACGAGAGTTTTTGTGACCATGATTACTGCATGGCAGGGTTCAGTAGTAAAAATTGAGTGCTGTTCTGAGAAAAGGAAAATAAAACTTTCTTCACCAAACACAAAGATAATTCCAGCAATTTTAAATTTAAGCCAAAAAGGTGAGTTGATTAATAACACTACACAACACTTACTTATAATTTACCACAACATGTTTTGGAAGCTGACTTTCCTTCATTATCAACCGAACATTGACTGATTCTCCCTGGCAATGTTTTCTCTGAGGTGTCCTCTGGTGGTGGTTCAAGGAACTTGCTGAAGTTATCTTAGTCAGGGATGTTGAAATTGAATACTCTGTTTCTATTTTTCAAAATGAAGATTTGTTCCCACGTGGACAATGCTCTTCTAGCATTTATAATAGCAGCATTGACTTCTTAAGTAGTCTTACAGAGTCGGCCTGATATGGGGTGTGTTTTTAGGCCAGCAATTCCACGTTCTTGGGATCGTTTAATGGAATACTGGAGCACAATCCTAATGATATGGCACAATATTTACAAATTTCTTAATTGTGCCTCCTGCTTCTCATAACCCAACAATACAACCCCGAATCACCTCACATGTACATGTAAGGTATGTTTCGTTGGCATCAGATACCTTTAGGTTGAAGAAGAAAAGGTGAAGTAAATTGCAAAAACCCTATTCCCCTATGTCTGCCCACTCAAGACTTTGACGGAGGAAAAAGAAGTGTTTTATGGCACGCTCACCAGTCTCCGACAGATGGTCAAAAATTCTATGTAGGTCACTTGTGCTTTTTGTACCAATGACGTAGGATGCACAGCCTTGTTGAGGAATACAGGGCACACCCACAGTCAAATATGAATGTCAGGAACGATAAAGGAGCACAACAACTGTATGATATGCTCCCCCAAGAGATGCCGTTTAAAACTCGTAAAACAGAGAGACGAAGTCACACCACACTTTTAAATAGGTCAGATGCGATGACTAACTCAACAAACAGGATCAACCCCAGGAACTTTGTTTTGTCGACAAATGGGAGTAGTTTAGCGCAGAAGCATAGAAGAGGCAGGCAGTCCCTTTAGATGCAGAAATGTACATAGAAAAAGTAGAACCCTTGGCAACACCGCAAGAATATAGAGAGTTCAGACACTGCTGGAGATGTCCTTCTAGGAGAAAGATGTGCCAAGAAGTAAGGTAAACTGTGAAATTGTCAACAAAAAGTGACAATGAAATGCCAGGTGGTACAGAACTGTCTATGGGGTTGATTGCGATACAAATAGGTAGAGTTGAATCCCGATCCTCTTGAATAAAAGGTTGAGATAAAACCGAATCCATATATACACAAAATACACGGTATCAAATGAACTCACGAATGAAGACAATGGATCACCATGAAACCCCCTCTGATGCATTGTAAGAAGAATTCCAGTCCTCCCACAGATGTGGTAAGCTCTCTCCAAGACAAAAAATATCACCAATGACTCACACCTTGAACAGTATGTTGAGTAAGGTTGTCGAAGGGGTGACAATGTGGTGGTAGTAGAATGGTGCCTGTAAAAATCACACTATATTGATTATAAGGTTCCAGGATTTGAAACACCATATGAAACGCTATTTGTGATGTGTTACATGATCAAATAAGTATATCTAGTTGGGGAAATTGGATGATAACTGAGTGGTAGCTGGCAATCTTTCCCAAGGTTTCAAAAGTGAAATAATTGCAGTCTCCAGTCAAAGTGTAGAGAAAGTTCCAATTCGGCAGATGGGGCTGTAAGCCTGAAGGAGAAAGTGTTTTCCAGCAGCAGAAAGATGCTGAAATAATAAAATGTATACTGAAACAGGACTGATGTGTACAGGATTGAAAATTTTCTGGTTAGTGGAAGTTAAAGGTCTATTATAATTATGATTACTAGAGTTAAGCATGGGTTTTTACTGCGCTCTTCTGAGGAGGTAACCGACTCATAATGGGCAGAGCTGGAAATGGTTTCAATGGTTTTGCCTAGGGTATGAGCAATAACAGAAGGTTCAAAAATTGTATAAATGCGCACTCGTACACTGGGGATAGAAGAAAAATGAGTCTTTGCGGCGAACTGTCTAAGTTTGCTTAAAACAACAGATGTACACATAAAGTTTTAATACTAGCTTCATAGCACACCCAGGAAGTGTTCTTAATGTTCCAAATTAACCTATTATGCTGGGCGTGTAGCTTATAATTCACAAGGTTGTCAGGTGTAAGGCAAGGCCTAAACACATGAAGAGCATTCATTTTCACCCTAACAGCTTCCTTACATCCGGTGGTACACCAAGCATCCAGTAAATGCCTGGGATTGAAGACATATATGGAGAATGAAACGTTTGGCTGCAGTTAAGATCACAGTCATGCTCCATCATGAGTTCTATAGTGAAGTAAGAATACTGGGTCAGGTGGGAAAAGCATCTAAGTTGAACTGTCACTTAGGAATAGTATGTTAATCACATACAGAAAATGATCTGCAGAGTGGTTATCAGCAATTACGTGCCATACTATGCTGCATGTAAGTTATGCAGACCATCCTTTCAAATCCAGATGGGAAAGGTGTCAGTTGAATCAGAGGGAAAATTGGGTTTGCCATACAATCAACTGGAGGAGGTCAACTTATACAAGAGGAGAAGAAGGAAGAACATAGGAACTTCAGACAACAAACTAATCACACAAAAAGAAAGGTGCAGAGATGTGATTTCTGGAATACGATGATAACATAGGTCTCTTGAATAAGAATTGTTACATTGTGTGCAGGCGAACCCTCCTCCGGAGCAACCTTGTAGTGCTTCAGGGTGTACCTATGAATTGTAAAGGTATGCTGAGGACACAACTTGGTCTCCTGCAGATAAACACCCACGGTTGAGTGAGTTTCAACAGCATGGCCAACTTACCCAGTGTGCATGGAGACCATATATATTCTACTTAAGGGTGATAATGAAAGTGGGGAAGGAAGAAACAGTAGGAAGCACGCGCCAGTGGAAACAAAAGGGAGACTGATTATTTACCAACTGATGTGCGTTGGTTAACCATCATTTCCTTTCCAACTAAGCTGCATCCCAGGGCGTTCAACTATCTAAAGGTCTCTCTACTAGAGGATTTGGAGTAGGTAGTTCAAGTTCTGGAATGAGAACAGGAGCGATCCAGAGAACAGTGAATGGGAGATTGGCAATAAGAGTGGTCAATAACAACAGCAGAAGTAGAACCCGAGGTTGAAGCTGGTGCCATGGAACATTCTACATTGCAAACTTTAGCTAGTGATGGAGAAACTTCTTCGGCAGACATATCAGTGTCAACTCCTATGATAACTTAAGTGCAGGAACTGGGACATGTCTACACAATGATGTCATGTTTTCGAACAGTATGATAGAGAAATATTTCAAGGTGGTAGTCAGATGGAGTTCGTGATAACGTGTTCTCACTCCTGGAAAAGCCAGTTTTTCCTTTATTCTAATCTCTTTAATTTCCTTTTTCTCTAGAAAGAGTGGACAATCTCTTGAATTTGATGGATGTGCATGTACATGGTTGACACAGGTGAGGTCCTTAGCAACACTGATGCGTCCTGACAGTCATTTCCACTGGCAAGCCAGTGCAACGTTGCTCAGTGTGCCCGAACTTCTGGCAAGGATAACACAGCATAAGGTTTGGGATATAGGTGCTGCGTGCTTACACCCGTACTAGATGGTCAGTAGCATAGCTTGCTCAAAAGTTAGAAAGGCCTTATGTGGCGGAAATAGTTAGTCCATCCTCTCTGCGATTAACCGGAAGGCTGTAAATGCTCTTTGCTCTGAAAGGCGGTTAGAGACAGTCCATTTAAACTAAAAGTACTAATTACATCATGACTGCTATTAAAGGTTTTGTATTTTTCCACCATTACTGGGTAAGATTCCTGGAGATTTGCCTTTATCATATTGGTTGGCTGAGCATCTTGAGCTATCTCAATTAACAAGCTACAGTCTCCACAGTGTGTACCATTATTTACTGGACAACAGCTCTTAGTGAGCTCCCGTTGATATAAAGGGAGTTCCTGCGCTTCACTGTCATGCTCTCGCTGTTCAGCCATGTTACCACAAAAAGGGGGGTCGATACAGTTGACTGCAGAGAAACCACGTTTAAAATGTTTCCCTTCTGGAAACATACTCGCTGGCCTGCTATTCCGGAGATAAGAGGGGAAAAAAGGAGCACTATCTTCTGATCTGTGCAGGCCCAAGGCAATGATTTTAGAAGCAACCTCAAGGAGTATATCATAAGAGTTACGCTTAATCTGTCACTATCGTCCGCTAAACGAAACTTTTGTCAAAGGCAGGTCCAATTATTTGCTCCTTCCACTGTTATAATCTACAGTGACCTTCCACTTCTGACCATGTAGCTGTAGCCAGCATGGATTCAGGGGACTTGTGGTTGATTACATTGGGCTCTGGATGACAACCAGTCCAGTCTCCCTGTGCATACCAGTGATATCCAGCCGTCGAAATGTCCCAGGAGACACAGCCACTCAGGAGGGATGAGGGTGTACATGACAATGGAACAGCTCCATACCTAATGTCACACTAAAGAGGTAGTGAAAGGTAGAGAGGGTCCACTCAAGCTTCAACCCTGAGAGCTCCAGAGTGCACCCAAGATGGCAGTTGTACCGAAACCGTGCAACAGGAATCACGGAGACAGAAAATATGCCTGTTGGTGGCACAGAAGTTCATAACTTCAAATCACTCAAACCTAAGATCATAATCAACCTAGAAGGGGAAGAGACCACTACTACGGAAGAACATGGCTCCACAATGGTGACGACGGGACAGCAATGCTGGCGAGTGGCTCAGGACTCCAGAGTCCAGAGTCAACAAACCTGTATTCATGTTAAGTGAGCACCTGGGAGTTCCAGTATGTGCCAGCCTGTAGCACTCCTGGTTAACCTCGAAGAATATTTCAGAGGAGATACCCTCCGACCATCACTACTTACCAGCATGCGATGCGCTCACTATGAGGAGGCCCAACTTTATTTTGCTATCACCAGAATAATCGTCAGTAGCTTCACACTTTAGGCCAAGTGGTGTCAACAAAGCCAGTACGGATTCTGGGTATTTGTGGCTAATTATGCCATGCCTCAAACAGCATGGTTACAGGTCGGGTCTGCCCATCAATCCCAGATGCACATGGACACTCAGCTACTCTAGCAGAAACGACTTCAACTCAAGTGGATGAGCATGTCTATGTAATGGCTCTGCACGTAATATTGCATTACACTGGTAGTGAGGAGAGTCCACACAACCTTCATGCCAGAGAACTTCGTAGAGCACACAAGTTGGAATGTGTGCTGAAAACCATGGGACAAGAAAGACAGAGGAAGAAAGATCACTGTGGGTGAAAGAATATTAATATATGCAAGACATTAAAGCTCACAAAAAGTAAACATAGAAGAAGATTCTTAAACAAATTTGTAAATACATGCCTGTGAAAATGGAAATGGGACAACTACAATGGAGATGAACAGTCTGGAATCCCTAGTGCGCCATACATAAACTTTGCACATGTGTAGGCCCCTGAATGGTTAATATGGGATCTTCAGCATGCAAAAAGGCAGGCAATGGGAGAAAACAATGAGGGCATGAACTTGCTCTAGAGATATGTACAGAGAAGACAGTACAAGAAAGAGCAAGAAACAACTGTTCTGTAACTGACCATAACAGAAAAAAAAAAGAAATTCCAGTTGACAAGCCATGATATTGATAGTACTAAGCTATTCATACACATCATCCTCTTTTACAACTGAAACAATAAACAACTTGTCTAAGGCAACTTTGTCTGTAGGTCCAGTGTAGTATTAATTGATTCTGTAAGAAGTTAATCTTTTATTTAAGTATACTTATTCAAACCGCTCCAAAGTTAACCCCCTTTTAATCATATGAAGAAGCACAGCTACAGTACCCATAAACTTAATAAATAAAATACAGTACGTTCACTACAAAACTTGGCCGGCAGGAATGTAGCCCATGTAATCTTCACTGCACCTTCCTGTGAGTCATGCATCAGTCTTACTTCCATTAGGTAGATGTTAAGTGCTGTTCTAGTCCAGTTCACATGTGAATAACATTAGAAGTGTTTAGTTTTACTTGAAGTGAATAGATTACAGTATACAGAACAACAAAGTGTTTATATATGATAATAAGCATGTATGTGCTTATATCATCTTGTAGGAAAGTTGTAAGGTAATTTGAAACTAAATTTCCCGGCATGCAATTGCAAGTAGACTGTTCATTTCAGGGAGATGGGAACAATTTGTGATAGAAAAAAAAAAGATCAAAAGAAGTGTGCTTATGGAACACAAATTAGATAAAATCAGAGAAAGCTTAGAAAGGTTACCTCAAAAATCATAGGCACCTTGCACAAAAAACTGACATTTCAAAAGCTTCAGCATGGAAAGCAACAAAACTTTTAAACCATACAAGGTTATTGTTGTCCAGGAATAGCTACCATGTGATCACCAGAATTGGGTAAATTTCTGTAACTGGATTTTGAGGAACGTTAATGATGGAACAATTGATCCATTATTAATACTGTTCAGTGACAAAGCATGGTTTCATTTACATGGTCATGTGTCATCACAACACAACCGATATTGTGCTGCAGACAAACCCAACTTTGTTCATGAAACTCCCTTGCATGACCAAAAAATCAGGGTATGGTGCGCAATAAATGGATACAGAATAATAGGGCCAATTTTTTATGACTGTACCATAAATACAGAAAGATACAGAAATAATATACTGGCACCATGTTTTGAACAATAGGCAAGACTCATAAAATACAGTACAGGGTATTACGGAAATGGAAATAGAAATAAATAATGAAAAACCAACAGAAGCTGAAATTAAAAGAGCCTTGAAGCAAATAAATAATGGGAAAGCACCAGACACTGATAATATTCCTTCAGAAGCACCAAAAAGCCATACTGATACATCAGTAAAACTCCTAAAACTGCTTATATCTAAGATTTCGGAGGAAGAAAAAATCCCCAAAAATTGGAGAGAAGACTTAATAATAAAATTGCCAAAGAAAGGGGACATCTCTAAATGTGAGAATTGGAGGTATAATCTTACTGTCTATACCAAGTAAGGTTTTGGCAAGAATAATTCTAAAAGGATTAGAACAAATATTGGAGAAATGCCTATGGAAAGAAAAAGCTGGTTTCTGAAAACAAAGGAGCTGTACAGATTTAATTAAGACCCTTAGAATTATACCAGAGCAAAATACAGAATGGCAAGGTACATTGTACTTAATGTTCATTAACTTTGAAAAATCCTTCGGCTCAATAAATGGGAGTAAAATGTGGGAAATTCCTACAAAATATAATATAACAACCAAAATAGTTAATATAATTAGAAAATTATATGAAGGTTATGAATGTCGGTTAATACATGAGGGGAAATTGACTAAATCCTTCCTGATTATGACAGGAGTTTGATAAGATTATGTCCTGTCTCCATTTCTATTCCTTTTGGTTCTGGACTATGTTATGAGAATCGTGGTGAAAGGAAGAAAAAGAGGAATCCAATGGAATGTGACAGATAGATCACAAGACATAAATATTGCCAATGATATCTGTTTACTTGCACAAAGATTATCTGACATGAAATCAAAGTTAGACGAACTACAAAATGAAGCAGTAAATGTAGGCTTGAAAATAAAGGTCTCAAAAACAAAAGAACTGAGAATCAATCTAAGTGTAAAAATAGATTTAGATATAAATGGGCAAAAAATTGAAAGAACAAATACATTTACATATCTCGGTAGTATAGTCACTTTAAATGGAGGTACTATGGAGGATATCCAAAGCTGCATCAGAAAGGCAAATGGAGCCTTTGTACAGTTACATATGCCAAATATGGAAGAATAAGAACATATCTATAAAAACGAAACTACAGCTGTCCAATACAAATGTAAAATCAGTGTTGTTATATGGATGTGAAACATAGAAAATAACCACACAATAAATAAATTACAAACATTTATAAATCGTTGTTTGAGGCACACATTGAACATCGGATGGATGTAGTAACAAACCAGGAGCTGTGGTTGAAATCAAAGCAAATACCCATACAACCACAAATAAAACAAAGAAAATGGCAGTGGTAGGACACACTGCATAAACCTCAATCTTCTACTGAAAGACAAGGTCTGGATTGGAACCCACAAGGCTTTAAGAGGAAAACAGCTAGACCAAGGATAACTTGGAGGAGGACAGCGGAAAGTGAATTGCAGGAAATGGGAAAGAGTTGGAGCAAAAAAAAAAAAGAGAATGGCTAGAACTAAGGCTGAATGGAAACGTTTCATTAAGGCCCTATGCTCCAGATAGCGGAACAACAGGACGTGATGATGATGACCATGTTTTGAACAGCTGACAGACATTGGATGTCAGTCTGGATATTTCCAGCAGGACTCCGCCACCGGATGCATACAGCTGATGACTCATTGCAGTTTATTGAGGAAATCTTTGAGGATAGAATCATCACTAAGCGTTTATGGCCCACTTGATCCCCAGATCTTGACCCCCTCCGTAGCGCAGTTGATAGCGCACTTGCCTCTGGTGCAGAGGACCCGGGTTCGATCCCCGGTACCAGCATGGGGATTTTATCCCCTCTGGGAGGTCCGGCACGGGGTGCACTCAGCCTCATTAGGTCCCGGGAGACCAATTGAGGAGCTACTTGATGGAGAAGTAGCGGCCCCAGGTCTAGAAGACCGCATAACTGGCCGGGAGGGCTCGGGGCACTGACCACGTCCCACCCTCCAGTACTGCACCTCACCAATGACGCCTGTAGTGGGCAGAGGTGGGGGATGCAGTGGCTGGGTGGTAGGCCTTGGCCCTTCGTGGGCTGTCGTGCCGGGGTTTAGTTAGTTGATCCCCAGATCTTAAGCCATGTGATTTTTATTTATGGGATAACTTGAAAAATTGAATATACAAAACTAATTCCCACACATTAGAAGCATTAAAACAAAATATCACAACAGAAATGAATGCTATTTTAGAAGCTGAGCTAATGCGTGTGAATCAAAATTTCCTCAGAAAATGCCATAGATGTATTGATGCACATGGACAGCATTTCCAACATCTCCTGTGATAAGGTATGTTTTGTGTTTATTCTGATAATTGTTAATATGGTTTGAGATTTGGACCACCCCTGTAGCACAGGGATAGCGTGACTACCTCTGGCACGCTACTCTGATCCGCAGTACCGGCTTGGGATTTCTTCCTGCTGGGAGATCTGGTCTGGGGTGCACTCGGCCTTGTTAGGTCCCTGAGGGGCCAATTGAGGAGCTACTTGAATAAAGAAGTAGCGACACCAGGTCATGAAGGCCGCATAGCTGGTCGGGAGGGATCAGAGTGCTGACCAACGTACTCCCCTCCAGTACTGCACCCCACTTATGAGGCCTGTAGGGGGCAAAGGTGGGGATGCAGCGGCTGGGCAGTAGGCCTTGGTCTGGATAGGGCTGTTGTGGCGTGGGGGATTGGGGGGGGATTTGAGATTTGATTTGACATACATGCATGTATGATTGGGAGACAGGCCGTGTAACTGCCAGCCAAGTCGTACAGTAGGAGACTGGAAGATGGGTAGGCCGCCTGCTGGTTTTTTTTGTTTTCTTTTGGGGGGGGATTAATGTCCTCCAACATAATGTCATATTGGATGGTGAATGAAATGGGTGAAATGATGCTCAAATGAGTCTGAGGTCCATAGAGCTTTTAAGTTACCCAACATTTGCTCTTATCAACGAGTAACTTTCTGTATATGCATTCTGTAGGGTGGAAGGCCAAATTATATATGCGAATAGGTCAGTTAACATGCAAGTTTGTTGCCTGTATTCATAGTGTTCACAAAAAAGTGTATGAAGTGCTACTTTTATTAATACCATTATTTCATAATGTCACGTGCTCCCTGTGCGATCAGGGGCAATTCTAATGAGGTGAGAAAAAAAGAAGGTCGTGTGCACACCTCTAATATAAACAGAACTCTGCTAATGTCGAAGCCTACTACCTATGCAAGCTCATTTGACAAAAGATGTTGAACAGAATTTTAATATTTCTCTTCTCATATCATTGTTTGAGCATGTTAAAATTTGGTACACTCTGCTGCGGGTGATAATGTGTAAATCTCTGCTGTCCTCCAGCTCTTTTTCACATTAACAGGCCAGGAAATGAATGAGAAATTTGTTTTCCTAGGTACAACTACCATTGCATTGTTAACCCTTCATTTAAGATTAGTTACATAATTGAATGTAACAGACAAGTAATCAACTAAATGAAAAATAATAGATGTTACTTTGCTATTAACTCAAAAACACTGCTCTTGTGTGCCTGCATTCAGTTGTTTGCAGTGACATCATTGTGATGTCCTAACACCTTTTTAACATGACGGTGGTACCAGTATATATACCATCTTGCATTGTAGCCAAGATGAAAACTAGGTTTAACATTAAGTTTCAATCTTGTCTTAATTTCTGGCTGAACTACTAGACTTGCAAGGAGAAAAAACTTTAGGTGAAATTTATCTCAATTTACATGAAGTAGATAGAGTAATAAGTGTTTGTAAGTATAGTTTGTATAGACACTTAGAAAAATTGAGAAAAATATAAGAAATACCTATCAGAAAATGCCTCAAATTGCGCAACTATGACATCCGTTTAGATTTATTTAAATTGTCACGTAACTCTCTCATTTTCACTCCGATAACAAAAATATTTACACGAAAACGTTTCTAAAGAATCGGATATAATAAAAAATTTAAAAACTCAACATTGTAATGTTTTATCACCTATTTATTGAAAGATATGAACTCCGTTGAAACATTAGATTGCAAATGAAAATTATCTGCTTAGATGAGGAATTTATATTTGAAGCAAATTACACGATTAGAGCCTATTGTCTCATTTTAAAGAGATTGAAATTGTTATGACAGGTTTTAAATGTGCACCTTGCAATCCTTCACCGTCCTCGCTGCTGTCTACCGGTAACGCTCACGTGCATATCTCCCCTCTCTTTCTTTCGCATAGCGATATGAGCTGGCAACAGCACTCCATAGCTGAGTAGGGATTGGAGCTACTCATGTGCCTTCTTATTTCGTGCTCCCTATAGTTAAATTTAAGAATGGACCTGTTGCATGTTGCAGTGGTTTTTTATGAAAAGAGCTGAAGAGATCTTTGTTTCAGGGTCTTATTTAGGGGTAACAGATAAGATCAAGATGGAGAGCACTAATGTTTTTTTTTTTTTTTTCAATTAAAATCTGGATTCTGCTAAAATTAACTTTATTTGAATTAAGATAACATACATTCACATATTATTTCTCTCCTTAAATATATTCATGAAGTCAATGTCCGAAACTATTCACGATATTGCTGTGACAATATTTTCTTTCCTGACTCAGGGGTCTCTGTCTAGGGGATATGTGAATAGCGACCACAAGGCACCCAAGCTGAGCAGAACATTACTTCCACTTACTGGTGTTTTGCTCCTCACTGTAACTTTTCTATCTGATCTTACCTTGGTCATCTCTTGTTCTCTTCCGACCCCGATGCTATTAGGGTTCCCAAAGGCTAGGGAGCCTTTATTTTTCCAACCTCTCCATTTCTCTACAAAATCTTAACCCCTAACATGCTGACCTGTCATGGCACGTAGTACGTCCTGTGATTGGTGATCAGAGGATGTGGTCGGTGAATTTATTTTGATAATTCTCCCGGTCAGGTCGGTGAGACCCGTAAACCAACGACAGGTGTGGTCCTCCACACATTCTGGGGGTTGTGAGAGAGTGATGTGACCACCAAAACATAAAAATATGGTGCTCTCTAAAAAGCGGTTACTATTACTGCTATTGCTCTCTTCAATATCATCAGTGAAAAATATTGGACAGCAAGAGGATTAATGACTTCATTGTCAGAAATCCAGCATTAGCTAACAACAACAACAACAACAACATTCGCCTTCTCAGGATGAAGGAAAACCTCGAAAAAAACCTTATCGGGATAACTTACCCTAAGCGAGATTCGAACTCACAACCTCTTGAACGTGAGGAAGACACGCTAACCATCACGCTACAGAGGCGGGCTGGGCGCCTACTGCCCAAGTTTTGTAGTAAGCATACTGTACTTATGTGGTATTATGAAGCAAATCATTTACACAGAAATATTCAAGAAAATTTTATTAATACCTGTGTAACTTCAAGAGGTTTGTCTCGCATCTTGGATAAACTTTCCCTTTGTCTTCTTTGATGTGCAACTATTTCAGAGAAGGCAATTCCTGGTTCAATTTTTTCAACTCCAGTGACTTCTGACTCACGCATCCATGCATTTAATGAGGTGCTTGGTGAGAAGCTAGCTGAATGGCTCATTCTTGATATTGTAGATGACCCAGGATCAGATGACCTCTCATGACTCTCTAAAGGAATGGCTGATGGTTGTGTTCTTCTATAATGTTTAAACCTCATTGGTATGTTAATTGGAGATGTTACTCCTTTTTGTACATGTTCCACCATAGGCAAAACCCCCCATACTGATGGGAGTACTTGTTCTTCACCTGTTCCTACAGCTGTACGAAAACCATCACTGTCATCAGCAATAGCTAACTTTTTGCGCTGTTTCTGGGAACACTTAATATGCCTCCTGCAACCAAATTAAACAAACATGGATAGTATATTATTAACAAACGTGTTGTCAAGTATCATTAAAAGATTACAGAGTACTTTAATACAATTTTCAGCAAAAGGAAGTGTTAAACTAGTACATTAAGTCAAGAATATACAGCATATTAATTCCAATTGTCATATATGCAATGTCCTTCGCCTTCCAAACAGGACTGAAATGCTCTAAAAGTGCATTATGTCTTGCCAGAATGTTTGTTCTTGTAATAAAGACTAGTACTTTCTGAAGATTTATTTTGCTTTGCATCATAATACAGATATACTTTACTCAAAGACAGAATTTTATTTATGGGAGTTCATTATCCTCGCCAAATACTTATACTTTCTTAAACTCTTATTTATAGATAAATTAAATAATGAAGCTTTTTTTCCATGTGATATAATTTTGGAAATAATTACCTTAAACCACTAGAACACTTATAGTATTTACTTGAAATCTGAGTAAGTACAGCTGTGCCCACAGCAAATTAATCTGAGCATGGGCTGACACAAAGCAGGGTGATTAATCATGAACCAACTATTTTATAAGATTTTAAAATAATAAATAGGATTTTAAGATTCCATGTATTTATAACACTTTAATTTTCATTTAACATAGAACAGATTATGGGGTGCTAACATTCTAATACGCTTCCATTTATATCTTATGAATTTTCCTATTACATATAAATGAACTTCAACCATAAATTTATTTCGGTGGTGCCATGGCCGAGCGGTTAGCCCACTCGCCTACCACCTAGGCGGCCCGGGTTCGATCCCAGGGACCCACATGTGGTATCTGTGGTGGACGAAGTAGTGTCAGGGCGGGTTTTCTCCGGGTGCTCCGGTTTCCCCCACCATCTCATTCCACCGGTGCTCCATCTTCATTCCATGTGTCATCAGTGTCACCGCCTGCGGTGCCGCAGTAGTAAAAGCAGGCATTAAACACAACAACACATAACCATAAATTTAAAAAGGAACAATCTCGCAGAAAATAAATATTAAAGAAATTGATTATTCCAAATGTTTAGTTCTTCCGGGCTTGTAGGCCGTGGTCTAGAAGGCATGGTAGATACCAACGTTTCGCCAAGTACTGTGCTTGGCATCATCAGGGTAACACGATCCTCCATCTGCACTGGTCAGAGTTAGAATGTGGAAGCAGAGAAGTAGTGGAAGAAATGACCGTTAATGTCCGTTACGTTTATTTATATGGGTGGGGGTGGGCGGGGCATTGTTGCACCGTCTACGGTAGTGATTGGCCGGTTGTAGGTGGGGTTTTATTACAACTGTTGTGTGTGTCTGAAAGTCTATCTAAAACCGGTATCCATGCTTTATTTACACGTAGTATTTCTTCTTTGCGAAGAAGAACTAATACGTGTACATAAAGCATGGATACTGGTTTTAGATAGACTTTCAGACACACACAACAGTTGTAATAAAACCCCACCTACAACCGGCCAATCACTACCGTAGACGGCACAACAATGCCCCGCCCACCCCCACCCATATAAATAAACGTAACGGACATTAACGGTCATTTCTTCCACTACTTCTCTGCTTCCATATTCTAACTCTGACCAGTGCAGATGAAGGATCGTGTTACCCTGATGATGCCAAGCGCAGTACTTGGTGAAACGTTGGTATCTACCATGCTTTCTAGACCACGGCCTACAAGCCCGGAAGAACTAAACATTTGGAATAATCAAGACACCGGCCGTGAAAGCCAAAATACATATATTAAAGAAATTGCTTCTAAATAGGAAGGTTCATCTGCTGTAAACATTTAACAGTAAAGAAGGCACCAATCCAATCATCAAATACACTGATACCTACGCCCAGGCTGAGCAAACCAGCTGAAGTTTGACACTGTAAAGTTCTATCCTGCGATAGAGTTCTCAATGCCATAAAGATCATGCCAGTGGAAGCACAGAATGAAGTTATACAGTTTGACCTTCAGACAGTAATTAGAGTAGTAACTATGGGGATATAGGACACAACTACTGAGGTTATTAACAACCTCTCACAAAACCATAAATATAAAATTGAAGTACCAGCCCTGTAGTCTAAAACATACTAAAACTATATAAATCTCAGGCTAAAAGCTGATAATGCAAATAAGACTAATATGGGCAGCTGTGTGAATATTGTGAGAAACACATTCAATACAAAATTTTAAGTTCTGTTAAAGAACTGGTAAGCACCAAGAAAATCTACTCTGAAAGCATCAGATGTAAGCGGTGGAAATAAAATACCTGGGCTATAAAATTACTGCCTTCGCAGCAGCACATTGGCAGACCAGTTCCCTGGTACACTGTAGTGATCAGAAAGCTATGATAAAGATAAGTGTGCATCTATTAGATTAAACTTGTGGAGACGCTCTTGAATGAGCTGCACTAAAGAATGCACAAAGCATGCTTTTTGAAGACATCAGGGAATACCAACATGTAACACAGGAATGAAGCTTTTGCTGTCCACGTGTAAAATAGCCTGGTAGAAAAACAATGAGTTCTGCAGCTAAAATACAACACTGTGAAGGCAAACTAAGAGAACAAACATACAACCACACTACTTGGTCATGCTAAGAGCTATTAGTCTAAATACATATATTAACCTATCTGAAAAATTCTATTTCAGTTGCACAAATGCAGGAAGACTGAGAAAATTTGGGTTGTATGCTTCAACTCAACATTGAGATTAGGCTCTGACCACTGCCAAGGTGGCAAATGAGTTTACCCCTCTGGTAAAGTTAGCAGGTGAAGTGAGGCCCTACTTCCAAAGAACACAACCAAAGCCAAATCCAGCAGAGATGAATGCTTTAGAGCTATTTGCATAGTGCTTATCCAGTAAATTATTGAAAAAAGTAAATGGAATACAGGCAACGAAGGAAGGTGGACAAGCTGCAAATGTCACATGAAAGAAAACATAGGTTGGCAGCTTTCATACACTCTCTGACAGATGGACTGATCAGAAAGGTGCCTATTGTTATTGTGATGACTTGATGACAGAACATGAATAGCCGTGCTGATGAGCATACTATGCACCTAGTCAACTTTAAGAGCTCACAAGTGATCGATAAAGGCACAAAAGTAGTTGCAATGGTGGTAGCAGAAGCAGCGATGATGGCAGTGGCGTTGGTGGTGGGGTGGATATTCATCACAATTAATATCCCAATTTGCTTTGTTTATTTGCCAGTTTGGTACAAATGGCAAAGGGGCATCATCAGAAAGCAAGCTGATGATGCAAGGAGAACAATTGTTGGAGTAGGTGTGAAAGGCATGATTTCACTGAAAGTGGTTTACAAGGTGGGCAGAGCTAAAGGTTACATGTAAGAGAGAAAGAGTGCCAGAGGAATTGGAACCAAAAGTTACTTCATCGGTTTTTAAAATAGTAAGCTACTTCTGGATGAAGAAATCTGCATGAGGTGTCAGCCTTGCACAAGACCAATGTGATTCCTAAAGGGAGTTGTGGGTTTTAAAATCTCCCAAAAGAAGGTAGGTCCTGGAAGCTTGACACCAGATGTTACGTGTCAGCGATGCTGAACAGAGATGAAGGTGGAATGTAGACAGTACAAATGGAAAAAGCAAAGCCGGGTATCATTTTAGTAATGGTAAGAGCTTACATTATAGTGACAAGTGAGAGATGATGATAATAAACGTTGTTCCAAATAAGGAGCATGACACCTCCATGTGCTCAACTTTTCCTGTCTGAAGAAACATTGCAGTTCACCAGGTTGTAGTTTCAAATATTAAAGGTAACCTGGGGACATAGCTTAGTCTCTCTCTGTTGGTCTGGGTGGCTCAGTTGGTTAGACGCTGGCTTACTGGTCCCAATGCCGCGGGTTCAAATCCAGCCCAGACTGATGGTTTTTTTAAGTGTGCTTAAAAACGACAGCTCCATGTCAGTAGATTTACTGGCATGAAAAAGAATTCCTGTGGGACAAAATTCTGGCACACCAGCGAGTTTATGTGATCCCGGCAATTGACAGCGTTGTTAAACAACAAAATCATTTTTGAGAGTTGAAGTTCTGCCCTATGATGACATACACCACGTACATTTCACATTAGTATGGCTATTTGGAAAGGGGTAAGTGTTTTATTTAGTGGTCTGTACAAAGTAACCTTTATCTTCGTGTTGGGGCTCAGAGGCTTCGGCATGTATTCCTCGGACCGCCTGCGGTGCCATAGTAGTAAAAGCGGGCGTTAAACACTACAACAACAACTACAACATGTATTCCTCGGAGGTAAAATCTCTGCCTTTAACTTTTGAATCTGATTCCAGATCTGAGCAAAGGTTGGCAGTACTAATTAGCAAGGAAACAGTCGATTGTGGCCAGATCCAGAGGTATCTGGGATTGTCACCTATGAGGGGGTGGGGACTGCTTTTTTTCCTTTCCAACGTGACAGTTGAACATTCACAAAATCCTCCCTGGAGCACAATGTCTGAGGCTTTCTCGGTGAGACATGAAGGGCGTTTACTTCTTGTGTAAACAGACAACTGACTGGATTTAGTTGTCTTTAGTGTTGCAGCTTGATGTGAAATACTTGAGAGTATCTTTGGAAGCAATAGGCTGCCTGGTGGTGTCCATTCATGTTTGTGGCTCAGTGGCAGAAGAACTAAAATTGCCAGGCCTCAGAAGCAAAGGTTGGCGGGCAAAATGCTGTTCCTGGGCTTTCGTGAATGAGAGTTTCTATTTAATCCAGAGCTCCTGGATGGCCGTCTCATCCAAGTCGGTGGACGGTTTGGGAATGAAATTGCAGTTGCAGAGGTACAATCACCATCGTGGCAGGACTTAACATGTGATGTACAGGTGGATACAGCTGACACCTATGTGGGCCCTAAACACTAACACTTAAAACAGCGCAATGCATGTTGTACTTAAGACGACATATCAACTCCATACCCAACCTTAATCAATGCGCTTAAAAGTGAGAAACAGCATATGCAAAGGTACTAACATGTCGTCATGTTTTGTGTTAAAAAGGTGAACAGAGCCCTTTGGGCAGCAAAATATCCGAGAATCTCTTCCCCTAACATGTCCAGAAGATAGGAGTAGTGATGATGCCCCTCAATGAGTTGAAAATACAATGTTTCTCTAAATGGTCAGGGTAGCCATGGAGAACAGTGGCCCGCAGCATAGTCTTAGTTTGCACAATGGAGTTTCTCTTGACCAAAAATGAGCTGTTATGCAATCTCAAGCATGGTTTAATAGCTTGAGCGATTCCAACAATGTCCTTCTGAATAGTAAAGAGGTTCCAACTTCAGTTGGTATAGCTAAGTAATACCGAGATGATGGTGGGGTTACTTTGTTTCAAAATGTTTTATTCACTTGTCTGAAATTTTGGAGAAAATTGTCTCCATGCCAGGGAAAATCCTTCGCCACTGTAAGCATCTCCAACCTTGGGCTATAACTCTTGGAGTGTTACAACGGTTGGGTGAATGACATTTTCATACAAATGTCAACCCAGGGTAACACCTTCCTGTATGACAGAGGGACCCAGTCTCCATCAAGAGTTAGTGGCTAATACAAACACCTTTCGCGGGACTGCAGTTGAACACTAGATACATATGCAGTCCTTGCATAACATGATCAAGGTGCTGGGGATGACTCCCTTACCCAGTACCTGGCTGCACACTAAGGTGTGTGTGTGTGCGGGTGTATCTCATACGCACATGACGGGGATTGAAATGAAGGAAAAGACAAACAACAACGGATCAAACACATAATGCAGATCAACATGTATGAGTAATTCTAAAGTAAGAACAAATTAGAAACTAAAAACTTCACTTATCTTTGGTTCCTCAAAATAAATTTAATATACAAAATTTACTTAATTTTTCTAAAAAAGATAAAATACCAAATTATAAAAAATCTGGCATTTATCAATTTAGCTGTTTAGATTGTGATAAAGTTTATATTGGTAAAACTAAACGTCATTTAGAAACCAGAATAAAAGAACATTTTAGAAATATTAAATATAAACAAACTGATAAATCAGCTGTGGCAGATCATTTTTGGTCATTTAATCATGAAATTGAAGGGCTTAGTGGAATAAGGGGGTATCCCTCAAAATTGTGTTTCTGAGATATTTAGTACTTTATTAGATTTTCCATAACTCAAACAAAAAATTACCAATCACTAAATAATTTTGGTACTAAATTAGAAAGGTTTTGAACTAACTTTCTGCAAATGTAGGACACAGTATGTTGGTTTATAGCATAAAGAATATTTACTTAACTTGAAGACGGCGTACAATATTCTACATTAAAAGTGACAATCACTACTTCCAAACATCACAATCAAATGACTTTATCTTCATTGTTCTCTCCCGCTTCACACATGCTGTCTGATCTCAAATTTAAATAAAATTCATGGTACACAGGCGGTTATGAACTTCAACAATGAGGTTATGTCTCGATATTTTGCTTCTTTGATTGACCTTCCATTAGGGTACTTTGGTTCTACTTTTCGTGTAGAATATTCTTTTCTACTATTCCGTGCTAACTTCCTGCTGTTGTATTTCCATTTTTCTACATCTCTCTTCCTCTTTTTGCTTCTATTTTCCTCATTTTCTTCATTTACAAGCACAACAAACCTTTCATCATCAGTCATCTTGTTTCTAAACCATGTGATGTGAAAACTGGTCTCCCATTGGCCAATGCGGTATACAGCTGACCTATCAGGACAAAGGTTTCAAACAGGAGTGGGATAGCCCCATATTCCACTCAGAATACCTGAAAGCTCTTCAAAAGACTTTTATCTATCTCTCCATTATGTGAGAGGGGCTATCCTACACTCTTAATAGTTCAATAAACTAACACTAGGTGGACTCAGGTTACATAGTATGCAACTAATTCACGTTTGACCAAAATGAGGGATAGCCCCTTATTCCACTAAGCCCTTCAATTAATCCAGAAGTTAAACTATTAAAACAATTAAGTAGTCCTATAGATTTAATGGTTTGGGAAAAAAATTTTATTTTAAAAAACAGGAACCGTGTCATGAACTTCGAATTACCATCTATAGATTGTATTTATACATTTTTGTTTTCAGAGATTGGTAAATAAAAATTGAATATCAGTATTTGTTTCTCAGAAAAAAAAAAAAAATAAAAGATTGTAGCTTGGTAACAAATTTGTTTATATGGCTTTGAGAATGAGTTGGACACAGCTTGAAACCCAGGGTCAGCAAAAAAAATAACAACATTACTAAGATAAGTGAAGTTTTTAGTTTCTAATTTGTTCTTACTTTAGAATCTTGTTGCTTCACTGTTAATAGCTTCAATTTTTCCTTATGTATGAGTAATGTTTACAAGAAAGGCCGGCAAGAGAAGAACAAAACTGATGGGGTGAGGGTGTGCAAGAATAACATGATCAGGAAAGAAATACACAAGAAAAAGTGATGACAGCGAGAGGTGGAAAATGAGCTGAAATGGTATAGAATGCAGATTTGGTTTGGTTTGGTTTAAGGGCGCTCAACTTCTAGGTCATCAGCGCCCTTAAAAGATTCATGGCAATAGCCAGATATAAATTTCACTCAAAAAATAAAAATACTAGCAACAAGAAAAGTTTACAAAGGTAAAAATCAGTGGCAATAGCCAATAGAATGCAGAGAGCCTTCCTTGTGTCTGCTGGTCACTACTTATAGGAAAAGATGGCTTGCATTTAAGTAGAAAGGGTTCATACAAATTGAGTGAAGCCATAAAAGACATTGTAAATATAATATGTAAACAACAGGTAAACTGGTGAGGAAGTCAGATGATGTAAAAACATTTCAGCAGGTTAGTAATTCAAAGCATACACCAAATAATGTAAAGAGCAAGCAATGTTCACAGACCAATTGGTTAATGCATCTCAATATACAGGGAATAAAAGCAAAGTTTGAATTATTGGAAAATTTTCTGGAAGAATTACATTTCACAAATACCTCGGTCATATGTTTAAATGAACACTGGTTAAGAAATTCAGAGATTAAATTACTTAACAAACTTCAAGGGTATAATATAGCTGACTATTACTCTAGGAAAACAGGACAGCGGGGAGGTTCATGCATATTAGTGAAAAGTTGTTTATATACAAATGTAACAACAATAAAAATAAGAGAAGATCTAAAAATATATCAAGAAGACCATGTATTTGAAATATCTGTAATTGAACTAATTGAGCTGAAGATCATTGCTATCTCTATATATAGAGTGCCCTACTACAACACCTTTGATGTCTTTTTAAAAAAATTTGAAAATCTGTTAATAAAATTACACAAAGAAAAAGGTAAACAGATTATAATAGCAACTGATAGCAATATAGATATGCTAGGTTCACATTGTTTATTAAAGAAGGGAATGGTAAACAAATTCTCAAATGTTATTGAAATGTATGGGTTTAGCCCTCAATGTAGAGAACCAACTAGAGTAACCAACACATCTAATACTTGCATTGACAACATAATCACTAATACTTCATATGAAAGTGAAAATTGCAGAACAGTCGAAACTGGTCTCTCTGATCATAAGGCATTATTTATTGCTCTTCCGAATGAACGCACAAAAAATGGAAAAAATGAAATATATAAAACAAAGCGATTATTTAGTGATGAAAACATAACATATTTTAAAAATTAGATTTCAGATATAGGTTGGCACTTTGATATATCACGAACTGTTGATGAAAATTACAATACATTCTTAAATCAATTCTTTCTCGTTTATAATCAATGTTTTCCTATAAGAGTATGCAAACAAAAATATAAAAATTTCTCACTAAATTGGCGTACCCCGGGTATCAGAGTATCAAGTGCAAGGAAAAGGTTATTGTACAGACTTACCAAAGACTCAAATAACTTACAGTTAAAAAACTATTATTTGTGTTATAGTAAAATTTATAAAAAAGTTATAAGAAAAGCCAAACAAATGGCTACTGAAAAACATATAAAAGAAGCTCATAATAAAAGCAAAGCCACATGGCAATTAATTAAATCTGAATTAAGGCTAAGAAGTAAGCAACAAAGCAAATCATCAAGTAATAATATTACAGTAGATATGGTGGAATCTTTGAATAAATATTTTATAAAAATTCCAAATGTGACTCGGAAAACACCCCCATGCATGACCCACGCACTTAAGAATATGCAAAAGAGTATCCCCAACCCACAGGTGTTTGATCTTGGATATGTAACGAGTGACATAAAAAACATTACTTCAACCTTGAAATCAAAAAATTCTAGTGGATGGGATGATCTTCCTCCTAGGCTTGTAAAAATAATTGTGAATAGTATAAGTGAACCACTTGCAAAAATATTCAACCAATCCTTTCATTATGGCGTTTTTTCAGAAAGGATGAAATATGCATTAATTACTCCTTTGCACAAAGGTGGTACATATGAGCAAAAAAACTACCGCCCAATATCTGTCCTAACAAGTTTTTCAATAATATTAGAAAAATTAGTATATGTTAGACTAAAAGACTTTCTGGAAAAAAATAAAATATTAAATGATTGCCAACATGGTTTTAGGAAAAATTTATCGACAATTACTGCCGTAACCACAATGGTAAATGAAATAGCACTAAATTTAGATTTACAAAAAAATACTGCCGCAGTGCTGTGTGACATTTCGAAGGCTTTTGACTGCGTAAGTCATCAAATTCTTTTAAAAAAACTTGAATATTATAATATAACAGATCAAAACTTAAAGTGGTTTCATTCATACCTGTCCAATGGCAAACAAAGAGTAATTACTAAATGTAGCTCTGGAATTTATAAATAAAAATGGCTAACAAATACCAGTGGTGTACCGCAAGGCTCAGTGCTAGGTCCTTTGCTTTACATACTGTACACTAACGATTTACCTCAAAATATAAGTGGGAATCTAATATTGTATGCAGACGACACATCAGTTATTTTACAAAATACAAGTTATTATAGTTTGCAAAATGATGTTAGTAACACATTAAATAACTTAGATAAATGGTTCACTGATAATGGTATGAGCTTAAATAGGACAAAAACTAGCAGTATACAATTTAAAACTTCTGCTAATCTGAAACAAGATAACTTAGATGATGATGATGATGATGATGATGATGATGATAATAATAATAATAACAATAACAATAATAACAATAATAACAACAACAACAATAACAATAATAATAATAATAATAATAATAATAATAACAATAATAATAATAATAATAATAATAATTAATAATAATAACAACAATAACAACAACAATAATAATAATAATAATAATAATAATAATAATAATAATAATAATAATAATAAAAATAATAATAATAGTAATAATAATAATAGTAATAATAGTAATAATAGTAATAGTAATAATAATAATAATAATAATAATAATAATAATAATAATAATAATAATAATAACAACAACAATAACAATAACAATAACAATAACAATAACAATAACAATAACAATAACAATAACAATAACAATAACAATAACAATAACAATAACAATAACAATAACAATAACAATAATAATAATAATAATAATAATAATAATAATAATAATAATAATAATAATAATAATAATAATAATAATAATAATAATAATAATAATAATAATAATAATAATAGTACTACTATAACAAAAGGTTATACTAAGATATTAGGAATGCACATAGATGAACATTTAAAATGGAATATTCATATTGAACATGTAACCAAGAAATTGAACTCAGCCTGCTATAATATGTTATGTCTGACACATATAATGAACATAGAAACCAAAAAAATTGTGTATTATAGCTATTTTTATTCAATTTTGGCCTATGGTATAATATTGTGGGGAAACGCATCTGGATGGGAAACAGTTTTCAAAATTCAAAAAAAGATAATTTGCATAATGTTACATGCTAGCTTTAAAGATTCATGCAAGCCATTATTTAAAAAATTAAAAATTTTAACAATGCCCTCGGTATATATCTTAGAGTTACTTACCTATGTATACAAAAATTATGACAAATTTATGCAAAAACAAAATCAACATCATTACAGCACTCGGAAAGGGTCCAGCATAAAATACCCTATGCATAGACTAACTCTATATGAAAAAACACCCTATTACATGGGCATAAAAATATATAATAAACTGCCTCAACGATTCAGAGAGATAAAGAATAAAAAATTATTTAATAAAAGTGTAAAAGAGTTGTTATCAGATAAGACGTATTACTCCATACAAGAATATATGGATGACACAATACTATAAGAATTACTTTAATTAGTTGTAATTGACAATTTATATTGTATAAAGAATACCTTGTATACCATACATTAGAATTAATTTTCTCTTTTATCCTAAATCTGTTTTTATATCTTGACGAATCACCAGTTTACCAGCTTAGGCTCACCATGTAAACATTATGTGACAATAAAGCAATACAATACAATACAACCTTGACTGGTTAGATCAATCTGCCATTTTCTGATTGAATGACAAATGTCACGGTACCAATCTTGCCCAAATTTTATGGGAGAGTAAATGCATGTGAATGTTTGTCGCCAAACTGCCAGCTGTTGACTGTATGCACTATGTCATGCACTGTTACCCCCAAACTTCAAGAATAACTTGCTCAGCATCTGCAATATTCACAGTGACTAAAATTGAGTGAACGTGTCTTGTTATGAACTACTGCCTTTCACTGTATTGTTGGCACCATTCCTACCTCTTGCCTGTGAAATTGTTTGTTTATCATACTGTGCTTGCATTCTACCCCAAATTTCAGTACCTTTCACTCCTTCTTTCACAAGAAAATCCATTATGGTCATAATGGTTACTTGTAAGGAATTACGATCTGGCTTGCAGAGGTTATTCAGTGCTACATATATCCATTAATATTTTACACACAAATGTCTCACTCAACTTATATGCAAGCTATTAGGGTAAAAGTACAGATATTTTGATAATTTATAACTTAATATGTATGCATTTCAGTGTGCTAATTTTTTTTTCTCTTTGTCTAACAGTTTTCCCATAAACATGTCACGTAATTAACTACCTGATGTTTTCTGCACAGTCGTAACTGGGCTGCAAAATGAATAACACCTGTCAGTACAGACAGGTACAGACATAATTAACTACCTCTTGTTTTCTGCACAGTCATAACTGGACTGCAAAATGACCAATATCTGTCAGTATAGACCATCCTGTTTTACTTTGTGTTCACTCTTCAATACCTGACTTGCTCCCAGGTAGTATAAGGTCATTAGCCTTGCTCCAAACTCAGTTATCCTTTAAAATAAACAAAGAATTAATTAGAAGTCCAAGGATAAGCATTTAATCCTTTATTAAACTTATTTAAACTTTCCTTCTCGTTTGCTGTACATAACAACCATGACTGATTCTTCCCTTTGTTATTTGTTTCATGAGAGTGACCTCGACATTTGTTATCACTTGGACTGCTCCTTTACCAACAGCCTGTCCTACCCTCTCAGGAAAAATAAATATGTATGGCTTATGTATGTCATGCATACTTGGAGCACTAACCAACCTGAAAAGACATTACTCTTCAGAATTAAAATGCAGAGTTTGCAAATGAACTAAATATTAATGTAATGTTGTTCATTACATTGTCCTGAGTTATTAATACAAATACCTGACTTATACCTCTAGCACCCAGGTTGATAGTTCCCTTGCTATAGTTAGCTGTGTTGGCAGTGATATTGGTTGTGGTGGTGAATTTACTAATTATATTAATTTTAAACTTACTGTTGTCTGCTGCGTACTGGTGGAGATGATGAAGGCAGATGTCTGGCATACATTGGTGGGGATGGCAACGGGCTTTTAAGTTCAGGAAATTTATGCAGATCTTCAATGTTAATGCAAGCATAGGCTGTTGTACCATAGATGTTTTGCTGCTCCTTTAATTGTGTAGTCAGATTAATAAAACATGCTGGTGTAGCTTCAATGTCACTTGTTCTTGCAGCTGAAGCTAACCTAAGACGAGCTTCCAGGATATTCTGTTGTTGTTCAGACAGCGCTTTTGGTATCAAATATGGATAGCTTTCTGAGGAAGAAATATGGTCACTAAGATCATGCTGGTGTACATCGAGCTCACTCATGTCAGAACTTTCAACTGCTGTACTACTGACTACATCTTGTTCACATTCATTCACGTCCAGTGCATCACTGAGCATTTTTTTATTGATATTTTTTTCTGTGCCCAGTTTTCTATTTGATTTCCTTTTACTTGTTACAGTTCCCTTCTTAGGCAGTAAACCATCTAGAAAGAGATTAAAAACATCTAAGATTTAAACTAATGTCAATAAGTAGCACAAAGAAAAATAATGTTTAACTCAGCTAAAATCTTATCTGAAATAGAAAAATCCACTATTTCTACTTCTTTTCCTGGATTTGGAGTGTTAATGGTTGATTAGTTTCTGGTATATATTCATATTTTACTTACATTCCCAATTATTCTCTGGCTCATCAGTCAATGAAAGAGAGACTGGAAGAGCTTCACCAACAGTATCCACCAAATCTTCAGCTGGAGCAGTTGAACTTGGTGTAATTACTCGATAACTCATTGCATGGATTTTGTTTATATAGTGTGTGCTTAACTCCTGCAGCAAACTATTACTGACAACAACCAGTGACCTAGTACAAAATGTAAATAATTCTGTATTACTCATAATAATATTTATGAACATTTTTTTTGCTTGAAACTTTAACAAATTTCAATGAAAATCCCTATCTAAATTAAACTAGATGACTAGAGGAGAAACACAAAGCAACATTGAATATATTAATGTGGATTGTAAATAAAATATCAACAACCTAGAAATAATTCTTGAAAGAAGTTTATCCTCCTCCATTTTGACCATCTTTAATTTACATTTAGTTTAGAATAAGTCAGTGTTTCATCCCGAATGATACCTTCATAGTTTGTCCAAGAATTCCCCATACCTCCTAGTACTGTCAGAGTTGTGATATTGGTATCCCTGTTTTCAGCTGTGAAGCAATGGCTCATATGAATTGACTAAGTTGCATGAGGTAATATTAGTGGTGGTATACATTTCCATGAACGACCAACGACCACACATGGTGCAAACAATGACATAAATAATGAATGCATTTAAAGATAGCTTCGGCAAGTTTTATTTCATAAAGCAGAGTGCTTGATTTAAAGAAAGATGCATTTTCTTCAGGTCATATCAAGGTCAGGCTGCATAGTGGATATAAGAAAACCCGGAAGAATCATGTGCCAACTATCAATTGAGCAATCTACATGTAGCTGGTTTTGGGAAATAACCGCTTAACCTGAAATACTGCGCTCAACAACATATGACCATATAAAAAAAGATCTGATGATGAAAGAGTTCAGACCAACTTCTGTGAATGAAATATCTGACGATGTGTAACAGTGTGCCTAGTGCAAGAATGTTATTTTCTAGAGAATGCATGATGTATTGCAATTCACCAGGAGGAATTTGGTTTTCTGGGCTAATGAGAATCCTCATTATGTGCAAGAGTTGGAAAGAAACCCAAATTGTTTCATGATATCAACTAGTATGATATCAGGTAGCTCAGATAACATTTTTGAAGAGACGTGAATAGACATTCTTTTGCCACATGTTGAAAACATGGAAATAGCAGCTGCAAGAGATGGAAAATGTTGATTGTGTGTGATTACTAGGGCTAGGATTTTTATGTAGTACCAACATAAAAAATATGTACATGTTTATGTAATAATATTAGGTGAAATACTATTACATAAAAACTTTTAAAATAAGTAATATTAACTTATTCTTTATCTTTATGATGTATTAAACAATATATTAATTGAAGATTCCTCATTTTATTACTCATAATTTTGTAAAATGATTCTGAATTACAATGAACTATCAGACACATCTCCAAGTTCTCCATTCTCACGGAATGCCACTGGTCAGAAAGGGTGTTTTTGTGTACAGAAAATGACCTCTCCACAATATAGAAGTTGCTGGGACAAATTTAGGTAGATTAAATATTTTAGGAGAGAATCACAGCTCCATCAGTAATGAATGAATCATGTACTGTAACCCATGACTTTAGCTCTGATGATAATTTTGACGGTACAGGAGGCATCGTAGGTGGAAATTAATTAAACATCAAATGTACGAACTCAAGAATAACTTACTTCATAGATCTGACACACTGATTAACACAAGAAATGAGCATGTTTTCGATTGTCATGTAACACACAGGTCAAAAACAATTGAAGCAGTAATCTATTGTCACAAGGGAATCCTTTATTGCAGTATCCCAAAGTTCCCTCTCTCAGCGACTCAAACACAGAAACTTTAGTTAACAAGTGGATGAACAATTACGTGCATATATACTTTTATTTTGTTCTGTACAAAGATGCTTGGATGATCCACAAACTCGATAATCTGCACATGAAAAAAACAAAAACCTTACAGTAAGAGGCAGAATATGTTATTTTACATAAAAAAGGCAAAGATATGTAAAAAAATGTCACAGTGCTCTAATATGTAAAACATGTAACAATAACATGTCAGTATACAATAGGTAAGGTTCTAATTCATGGACATTTATCATTTTTTGTCATGTATAAACAAAGTTAAATGATATGTATTTAGATGCAAATCCTAATGCTAGTGATTACTGTAGGACTTTGCTATTCTGGTCCATGATTATTTTAATGAACAATTCTTGGGCTGCTGGATTAGCTGTGGTTTATCAATATCACCAACTCCAATTGAAATATGCCTATGGAGTGCAGACATTACCACAGCAGGCAGCTCACTCTGGGGAATAAACAAGCTCCATGTCAATCATCGTCGGTAAAAGACACAAAAATTGTGTGAAAATGTGAACAAGGTTTATTATTTTTTTCCCAAATCTGTTTTGAGATGCACTATTATATCATGAGGCTGTGCTCTACTGGGCTCAACAAGTAAAATGTATTAAGCGAATCAGCGTATTGAACCATAATAAAAGACAGGTACAAATAAAAACACTATTACAGCATATAAATTGTAACATTTTGGGCAGGAACTTTTCTTCAGAAGCACAGAGAAAAATGAAAACATCACCAGTGTCTGCTGAAATACCTTAGTGCTATCATTTACCAACCTAATGGAGTGACAGTGTTGAAGTGTGCCTCACACGAATTAAGTCTGCCAGGAATTACAGTAAATAGTGAAATCTCCAACACAGAATGAAGACGAAACACCAGGCGGAATAAACGGTACAATACAAAATAATGACCACACCAATAAGTGTGATGCTGAGTTACTAGACCTGCAGTATTCTGTTCTCTTGGGTAAAAACACTTGATAAAACCCAAACTACTGGTACTCGAAATGCCCTATCCATAGTGAATTCTCAAAGAAAGAGGGGAAGACTAACACAGATGACCCACTTATGAAGGATGCAAAAAATACCTGCCCTTCTGCAAGTGTCATAGAACTTCTTAGGTCAAGAAATACAATAACCATATATCATTATTATTAAAATATGCTTCTGGACTAAGAGGCCTTGGTCCACTGGGCTTCTCCTTTCCACTCCCAGACATTTTGCTTGCAGCTGCAGCAAGCATCATCAACGGCAATGTAAAACTCTCCTTGGTTTCTCTGTCGCTACTGAATTGCCGACAGGAAGAGCTGGCTTGTAAATCCTGGTAGGTACCTCCCTCCCATAACCTGATGGGTCCATGCGTTTGTTAGAGATGGGGGCGTGATTTTCTGTGACTGGTCCTCAGGGTTTGGCTGTGGATCTGTTTAGTGGAGCAGGGTATCATGTCTTATGAAGTTTGAGAGCTTCTTATTACTTGTTAAAGTTTTCTTTGTGCTTATAAATTTTGACTGCTTCACGGTATAGGCATGCATAGTAATGGGATGTTGTATCAAGGATGTCTGTTTCCTTGTAGCAGATGATGTGTTCACCAAGTGCTTCTAAGGCATGTTGGGCAATTGCCGATTTCTCGGGTTGTCCAAGGAGGCAATGTCCACGGTGTTCTTTTATCCTCGTATTGAAACTGCGTTGGGTGGTGCCCACATAGACTAACCCACAAGAGCAAGGTATTCGGTACACTCCAGCTGTGTGAGTGGGTCCCTAAGATCTTTAGCTGAACAAAGAAAACAGTGAATCTTTTTGGTCGGGATGAAAAGTGTTTCAACACTGTGGGCCTTTAGTAATTCAGAAATGAGGTCTATAGTGTGTTGCAAATAAGGGAGGTATACTCTGCCTCTCTTGTCAGTAGATGGTTCTTTCCTTTGTGTTCGGGTTTTATTTGTTGAGTGTAAGGCTCTTTTTATTTCTTTGTCTGTGTACCCATTTTTACTAAGAGCATGATCTAGATATTGTAGTTCCTGTCTTAACTAGTGAGGTTCTCATATTCTTAAGGTTCTGTCTACCAAAGTTTTAATCACGGCACATCTTTGTTGTGGATGATGGTTTGAGGTTTCATGCAGATATTGGTTAGTGTGGATGGGTTTGCGATAAACTGTGTGGCCTAGTGTACCATCACTTTTCTTGATAACAAGAATGTCAAGGAAAGGAAGTTTACCATCTTTTTCTTTCTCCATTGTGAACTGAATACATGGGTTTAGACTGCTAATGTGAAGTGAAAGCTCTTCCAAGGTGGAGTCTCCCAGGTCCCATACCACAAACGTGTCATCAACATAGCAAAACCAACAGGCAGGTGTTTGGGGACTGAGTGCAGCACAGCACCTTCAAAGTGCTCCATATAAAAGTTCAGTATAAGAGGGCTCAATGGACTACCCATAGCAACACCCATCATTTATTAATGAACCATATATCAATTTCCAAGAAATATGTCCATGATATGTCTGGATATTGAAACTAAATGATGGTCCATACAAAGGGTAGTGCCAAAACAGTAATGAACGTTATACAAACATTTCGAGACTACGTGAAACACTGTTGTTGGCAAACACATGGGGATGCGTAACTGAGCTAAAAAATGACACACCTTTAAAACATGAACCCATCAACGGCTCATTACATTTTACACATTGAGGTGGACAATCAGAGCAAACCCATTGACTAAGCAAAAGTAGAGGATGTGAATAAAACACTTAAATCACCACAAGGAGCACAAGAGTGAAGTCACCTGGGGATAAAAATGTAACCTTGGCAGAGGTATCAACTGGATATTCCCTGGCTGATGTGATCAGTAACCCACACAAGGGATTGAGAGAAGGCAATCTTGGAAGAACAATACAACAGGATGGAAACTATATTGTGAATGCTGTTATAAATGTAAAGCATCCCAGAGACAGGTCAAGAAAGTGATCTAAGAGGTCTCAGAGAAATCGTGGAGGCTTTTTTGTGGTAGTACTCAAGAGCAATCAAGTGCTACAGGTTTGCAGAAACCACTGATCTCAGGGGGTGGGGCCAGGTTGGCCTCACTGGAGGGCCCCACCGGTTCATGGATGCTGTTGGAGGGAGATATCTTGAGGCCTGTTGCTTGAAACTCGTTTCCCAGGGACACATAAAACAGATCAAGAACCTATCTAGACAGGAGCACATAGACCCTCGAACAAGGGCTGGTGAGTTGCCTCTGAGATTATGGATTATAAAAATGTTAATCTGGCCATTTTTTCTTTGAACCTTTTAAAAACGCAGGTGTACATGGGATCTTCCAGGCACTTCTTCAAGAAGGCTTGGAGATTATCTCTCTACACCCAGTGAGAATATTTGAGGTCTGTCTGACCAATAAGCATGTTTCATACCTCTGGAGGCAAGGCAAAGTGGTCTTCATATCTAAGCCAGGAAGTCAGTTTTACTGCAGGCCTAGGTACTTTCATCCTATCAGCTTGGCATCCTTTATGTTGAAGGCACTGGAAAGGACGGTAGATAGACATTTGGAAGATGGGGTGTTGGTTCATAGATCTACACATCCTCGTCAATATGCCTACTGGCCAGGTAAATCAACCGAATTGGTGCTTCATCGGTTAGTGGTTAGACATGAGGATGCACTGGAATTTGGTGAACTGGTCATGGTAGTTTTTCTAGACACTGAGGGTGCCTTTAATTAGATTTCTTTAGGCATCATCAAGAAGATTCTGGAGAGCAGGAAAGTCAGTTCAGTGGTTATGGACTGGATTATTTTGGTGGCCCTGGGGGTGAGACTGTTCCCTGGGGGTGCTCCAAGGAGGGGTTTTGTCACCCACCCTGTGGTGTCTGGTCATAAATGAGTTACTGAACAAACTCAATAGGGGGTAGGGTAGTACATGCCCAGGGCTATGCAAATGATATATGCATGGTAGCAAGAGGAAAGTTCCTGAGTGCTGTTTTGGAGCTAGGGTAGGGCTCTTTACATACTCCAAAGGAATGGTTCAAGGAAAGGGATTTGCCTGTTATTCCAACAAGACTGAAATAATGGTCTTCACAAGGAGAATGCTGCTTGGGCGCTTAATAGAACCCCTTCTCCTTGGGAAGAAGTTGAAGATGACTGGATTGGTTAAGTATCTGGGAGTTATGTTTCATAGAGGATTGATCTGGAAGAAACATGTGGAAAATAAAGTGAAGAAGGTGTACAATGCTCTGTAGGCTTGTAGGAGGGGCATAAGACTGAGGTGGGGCCTCCAACTCACATGGCTATACACTGCAATCACAAAGCCCTCATCGTACGTGCCATTGATTTGGTGGCCTGCCTCTTCTGTGAGGACAGTAGCTACCAAACTGAGTTTGCTGCAAAGACTCACATGTCTGATGATAAATGAGGCAATGTGTACTACCCCACAATCTGCCTAGGAGATCTTGGTGGAGGTTGTGAGGGTGAATCCACATTGCCTCTGGATGCTAGGGACATGGTGTTTTAAACTACTACATAAGAGACACCATCCAGGAAGGCATGGAGCCCGAGAATGAGTTTCCCCTGAGGCAAGGGAGCCCGATGTTCACAAATGGATCCTGCTTTGAGGATAAAACTGGTGCTGGGCTCTTTGGCCTCAGAAATAATCTTGCCATTCTCCTTGATAGTGTTACCACTGTTTTCCAGATGTACGCAATTTTAACCAGTGCAATGCATATTAATATTTTTCCATGCAGAAAGGCAGATATTTGCACCTGCTGAGATAGCATGGCAGCTTTGAAAGCCCTAATAGCCGTCAAAACCACATCTTAATTGGTATGATAATGCCAAAGGATATTGAATAGACTCTACCAGGTGCTTGGTTACTCTTATATGGAATATGGATATCTAGGTATTTTAGTATTAGAGGCAACCAAATGGTGTATGGCAAAACAGGGGTACAAGCCTTGGAATCACACAGCCTGAGCCTGACTTTAGAGTATCTGCCAGATGCGTCAACTAAGAGACAATCCAGTTTACAGCTTAGGCTCATTTTGAGATCTCAAGCAAACAAACTGCTGGCAGGCAAGCCCATGATTTTACTATTGGATCTGGCAGTAGATTAAATTAGTTTCTCCTGAATCCAACTAGGTCTAGGCTCAGGTGTGTTGTTGGCTATTAGAGTGGCCACAACACCCATTCCAGACATTTATGTATAATGGGGCTCATGGAAGATCCCATGTGCAGGAAATGTGGAATGGGTTTTGAATCCTCCTAACATGTATTATGCAAATGTGCAGCAATTGATGTTTTTCCTTAGATTCCTGAGGATATAAAAAGGGCAGATGGTCTAAGCAGATCTGAAATCTAAAAAAACTGCTATTGTGTCTTTTCTACATTAAATGATTCCTTTATAGTCTGACTTAATAAAGTAATTTGTTCCTAAAAATCAGTTTAATCTCTCTGTAACCAGTCTTTGCATAATTTAGGCTAGGTGACGGTCAATGATATTGGTCTTTAATTTGATATTTTTTCTACAGCTTTTCCAGGTTTAAGCACAGGTATTATGACAGATTTTTACCAGCTTGTTGGGATTGAAGCATTCCATATACAGTTAATGTTGAGCAATGTATTTCTGGCATTCATACTTAATTGTTATGTAAACTCAGGATGTACATTATTTGGGCCAGAGGCTTTACTGTTTTTAATTTTTTAATGACTTCATTGTCAGAAATCCAGCATTAGCTAACAACATTTAGTTCTGATAAAAAATGTTACTATATTAATGGATGTTAAGTTAACGTTGATCAAATTGTGTAAGCTTTCCGGCCAGTGTCAAAAATGCAAAAAGATTATCTGGGCTTGCGGAAAATCTGCTTCCAGGCGTTTCATTCGAAGCTGCGTCAAACATCCTCAGTGGTGTGACCATAGTACTCTGCTTGTCTTGGCGACAACTGATACGGAGCCATATGGTTTCACAGGTTTTATACACTTACCATGTGTGGACATTTGATGGTTGGTCCAGTCTTTGTTTATTGGACTACTAGCGGCAGGGGAACAAATTATACAGTATTCAGACACAGCTATTCTGTCTTCTGCAGTTCATTATTATGCCCGTTTAAGTCATGAAGCCATAGAGATTTTCAAACATATAGATAACTTCAATAGGAAGGAAGAAACAAAGTGCTTAAATAAAGCTTGGCATCCAGCATTATATAAAGCATACAAAAACCTGACCGGAGACAAATTCAAGATCATACGCCATCAACAGCTTCAGCCAGAGTAAATGCCAGCCCATCGACAACAATGGAAGTAACCCCCACTTTAACCCATCCCACGCAGCAGCCAACCCAATAAACAAAGACCGGACCGGACCAACCATCATACACCCACACATGCTAAGCGTATGAAACCTGTGAAACCAAACAGCTCTGCATCAGTCATTGCTGAGACTAGCACAGTACTACGGTCACACCACTGAGGATGTTCGACATAGCTTCAAACAAAACATCTGGAAGGAGATTTTCCACTAGACCATGGCCCACAAACCTAGATAATCATTTTGTATTTTAAGTTAACATTTTTAATCTATTTATATCTTTTTATCTTTTTTGCATACATTTTTATTTTTTGGGAGTGGGAGGCACTTTATACACAGTAAAGTTGGTGTTAAAAATTTATACTATTTTTAAATTTCTTTTTAAACTTTCTTTTTACACTTCTATAAATTATAGATTGTTTGGAAATACTTTCCTTTTCTGTTGTAGATACATATTTATATAACTTAAATGTATCTTTTCTGTCATCCTGATTTTCTATAAATTTGTTAAATGAGTTTCTTTTAGCATTTATTACGTTATTATTCAAAACAGCTGCCTTATTTTCCCACTCTAATAAATTTTCTGTATCTCTTTTTGTGCTTAATATTTTTCCTGGCTTCCTCTCATTCAATTTCAGTTTTTCCAACTCTTTCATCCAGAAGAGTCTGTATGTTCTAACCCAACCTCTTTGTTGTGGTTTGCATTAGTATGTTATATGTTTCATTACTGTTAACTCTCTTGGTGACTCAGAATTAAACATATCTAAAATGACAATTTTTGATCTAAATCATCAAATGGGAACAAATGGCAAAATGATAGAAAGGGCACTTAAACACTTGTTGATATGATATACTAAACCAATGTATGGCTGGACAGGAGAAATTGAGGAAAAAAGAAACTTGGATTCACAAAATGCAGACAATATTGCAAGAAATAAGAATGGGGGAAACATGGGCAGAAAGAAAAAGCGAAAGAGAGGATTTCTGGGAAGAAATTAGAACAAGAGTAGAGGATATTGAAAAGTAAAAAACTATAAGCAGTGTCAAGGAAAAGAGGACATTAATAGATTATAGATATTTAAACATTGAATGGGGAAGTGAAAAATATATCAAATTATGCAACAAAGAGGCCAGAATGGGGTATACGTGGGCAAGGACAGATGTAATGAATTTAAGTGGCCTAAGGAGGTGAAGAGGGTAGGGGAAATGCATTACATGTAGTACATAGTATTATAATAGGCATATTCTGGAATGTGATGATACAGAAAAGGGAATGGGAAAATTTTCCAATATGACTAAAAGTTAGGAGGATTTGAAACTGAGCATCAAATTAATATAATTATGGAGAAAGTAGAAAAATATTTAGGAAAAATAAGGTTAAAATGGTTCATAGAAAAGTAAAACAAATGAAGAAAATACAGAAAAGGATAATGAGGTATAAAAGCAAATAATGGATACACAACACTGCTCCATTATATATATGCAACAGAATGTTAAATACAAGGTAAAAAAATAAAAACAAATAACTCCAAGAGGGGGTAACGCATTGAGTAAATTGTATGCAAAGTTTAAAGAAGATAATAAATAAATCACTCTTTCATTCAAATTATGCAGATGACTCACACTTAAATGATGATGATGGTGGTGATGATGTGATGGCGGTCGCATTGGCGATGGTAATGGCGATGACGATGGTGATGATGATGATATGATGATGATGGTGGCAGTGGCGGTTGTGGTGGCAGTGATGGTGGTGATGATGATGATGATGGTGATGATGCTGATGATGATGATGATGAACATGATGATGATGATGATGATGATGAAGCTGGAGCAAGTGGTACATGTCTGTTTTTCTCCTTTAACAAAAGTTTTGGAGGATAATGGAGGAGAAACAACTTATTTTGATGCAGAAACTGGTGCAATTTACACTGATCTTAAATATCTATTTTGCTACCAAACTGCAAAAACATTGTTATTATATCATACTCTCAAGCTGTAATTCAAGCAAAAGCATTAACTCACAGTTAAAAAAAAGAAAAGAAAGAAAAAAGATTACAGAAATTCACTGTTTGGTTAAACAGTTGTAAAATTTTAAAAAAAGCAGTCTTCCAATGGATTCCTGCATACTGTGGATTGAGTGACAATGAGAAAGCAGATATCTTAACAAAAGGGGGAGCAAGTATAAAACAACATACAACCAAAAGTACCTAAGAAGTCAGTTGAACATAATCATTAAGAAGAAAATCAACAATGATTATATGTCTAACTTAACTATAAATATATTAAATTCCAAAGGAGGAAAATTCATGAAAACACTGAAACTAATACCTGAACAACCTCGAAAAACAGCTATCACGTTCAGTCTTATCACTGAATACACCTACACAAAACTGGATTGCTACCATCTCCAAATTTTCTGTTATGCAATAAGGAACAAATGAATTTAACACCCAGACTTGGTCTCAAAATACTGGGAAGGACATGCATGCATGCACACACACACGCATACATACACACACACACACACACACACATAGAGTGAACAAGCCAAAACATTACTTATCTTATGCAGCACTGCCACCACCACTACCACCATTGCCATCGTTGTCATTATTATTATTAGCATTTTTTTATTGTTATCATTATTATTTTCTTTAATTCATGGGTTACTAATTTAATTGTTAAAGGTAGTCATATCGTGATAACATGTAAAATGAAATAACTGTATCTGTAAACTTTAAAGACTGAAAAGGTAGAATCAGATTGAAAAATTCAACACCAAAGACAGGATTTGGACCATGGAGACTAGATTTGCTGTTAAAATCCTGGGTATGGCATTGAATTTTTCACTCTGATTCTAGTTTCCAATCTTTGTTTTACAGACTGCTAGTATGAAAGAAGAATTAATTGCCATTGTTAACTGTAAAGTTTAATATGCTTAATGCATGGGTAATGTTGCCAAATATGGGCCTACAGATTGCATAACACAGGGTGCCAATGTATGAGAAATGAAAGTAGTGAGTGGTAGTAACATCATTTGAATGACATTCGAATTGTGTAGATGGCATTATGTAAAGATGAGAATGGAGGTAACTTCTGGTAATGCGTGTATATAGGTGACATAGATGCAAAGAAGGCAAGAAACTATTCTCGTTCTTAATGATGAATTTTGGTAACTGGGAGGCAGGGAACTCTATTTTACTTACACACACATTCCTCATTTCAACCCAAAAGATCTCCCAAATGTAACATAGAGCACCACAATTACACAAAAACGAAGATCCCTTCGTATCACGATCAAACAAATTAATTCATGACTTACATAACCTGAAATAACTATGAAATCATCAGTTTATGCAGTTGTGCAACAGGTAGATAACCTTAAATGGGAATATATATTTGTAAATATATGTTTACAAAAGAAATACAAAGTTACATTAAGTTACATTTTAGAGGCATAAACTGTATGAGTGGAAATAATCATGAAATCATAAACCCATGCAGTTGTGCTGAGGTAGATAGCATTAAAAGTGACTATATTTCGTAAATATATGTTTATGAAATAAATATAAAGTTGCGTTTTGCAGGTGTAAACTGTCTAAGCTGAAATAATTGTGGAATCACAATCTAACGCAATTGTGCATGAGATAAGGTAGATAACCATACAATATGAATATATATCATAATGTATGTTTATGAAACAAATACAAAATTTTATATGAGTTAGATGTGGTAGGTGACTGATAAATGGAATGCTTTAAACATCGGATTTTACTGGAAATAACTCACAAATTACAAGTGATTTCAACGTTATTTGAAGTGCGGATTTCCATTAATAATTACAGCTAAAGGGGAATGAGGAAAAAGGAAATCTTCACTTCATAACACTTTATAATATTGATACGTCTCCTATATTTACACTGTTCCACTATTTAGTTCGTGCTTCTATACTGATGAAGTCAAAGTTCTGTAAGAACCTATGACTAATAAAATTTGAATTTGAACATTATTTCAGTTTTAGATCGTGCTTCCATTACATTACTTGTGTTCCTCTCTGATTCCGAGTTACCAGCCTTTTTATCCAGCAGTGCATTTCTTCATGTCAGGTTGGCATGGTTTAGCGACATTTCTCATCAAGAAGCCCGCATTCAGCAACATTGCCAGTGCATGTAGTATTAGAATGTAATGGAGAACGCCTGTAAAATAAATTTAAAAAAGAACACACACATACACAACCCAACCAGTCACCCATGCAACCATGCATATATGAACACTCCAAAGTATACCTCTTAAAAGCTATTTCATTTCCAAATGAAATGCCAAATTAAATGTTTTGAGGAACCACACATTTTCTTAATGGACTTTACACTCCAATATTCTACTTCAAAATAACGCTTCAAACTGATTTCACTTCCAGATGAAATGCCCATTGAAATATGAGAGGAATCAGATGTAGTGCATAAGTGCCTGACAATAGTTATGATGTCTCACATAGTGGATGTTCAGCATTTCTATCTCTAACAAATAAAGATAGTGGCAAAGCTGCACATAATTTTGCTCTATTTAACCTGCACTTTAGAGCTATCAGCTTATCAAGGAGATATATTTTACTTTTTCATTTGGTATAGTACATAATGAGATTCGCTAGTTTATTTGAGCCCCACTCACTCCAAAAGCAGCAACAAATATACTACTGAACTATGGTTGAGCTTCTCTTTCATAAGCCCTCTTATGAAATGGGCATTTACGTATTTGAGTGCCCTACTGTTGGGCTTCAAACTTATTTTACTACATCATAGTAAACCAATTCCATGTTTTAAAACTTATATCTTTAAGGAAAATATAATGAAGTTATTTTCATTTATATGTAAAATTTGCAATTTTTATTATTCTAACTTCAGTTTGTACATCAGGACTTACTGGAACATGTTTCGAAGATTACTGTCTCTATCCTCACAGGAGTGAATCAATGCTGAGGATGGACAATAGTCTCCAAAACATGTTCCAGTAAGCTGTGGTGTAGAAGGTGAAGTTACAGTGACAAAAGCTGCATATTTTACATATACATTCCATTCTGTCACATGTTCTTTTGCCATTACCCATAAGCACAACATATATTAAAATATGTAAAATATATAAGTTTTATATACAATTTCTTTAAAGATTTCTGATTTATATATGAGCAATACTTGTATATATATATAAATATATTCTGCGCAACCTGGAAACAGCTCTAACGATTTCTATCAAATTTTGTATTCGGACAGGGTTTTACTTATTAAGTTTATCTATATAGGTGTCATTCCTGAAAAATACCACAATTTTACGCATAAGCCACAATTACTCTAAATCTAATTTCAATGTTAATGGGCCAATTTCAACAAACAAGCCAGGATATTACAGGTCTCGTCAAGAGCTTTCAGAAAACCTAAAGAAAGTTGACTTAGCTATATTAGTCTCTGCACAACTTGGAAACGGCTCAAATGATTTCCATCAAATTTTGTATTGAGACAGGGTTTTACTTATTAAGTTTATCTATATATTCCTGAAAAAACGTGATTTTACGCGTAACAGTCAGAATTAGTCGAAACCTTATTTTGGCCACAATTTCTCTGTTAATGGGCCGATTTCAACAAACAAGCCAGGATATTAAAGGTCTCATCACAGAAATGGCTCCAACAATTAGGATGAAAATTTATATTTAGTGAACATTTTGCTTTTCAAGTTTATCTAAATAAGTATCTGCTACCAAAAGAAAAGAAAGGAAAAAAAAATAAAATAAAATAAAAAAAAAAAAAAAAAAAAAAAAAAGAAAGGGAAAAGAAAAGAAAAGCCAAGCAAAGCTCGGTTGCCCAGGTACTAAACATTTAATTAAGGCAGTACGTTTGTAAAAGGAAATGCAGTTTGCTTTTGAGTGCTTTGAATTTTTTTTAATATACTCAGATCGTAAAGCATATGGTGCCCATAAACTTTAGCAAGCTATGACAAACTACTGGTAAGATACTTAACCTTTTTATTCAGAATTTATCACTTTTTATTATGGTAATATGAAATTCCCCATGGATCCTACAGTTTATCGTTTCACTCCCAAATTTTTAACTGAGCTTTGTACATTAGTATAAAGAAATTGTGTATGCAATCCTTAATTTAATTTGCTTAGGTTAAAAAAATTATTTTTATTCCAATGTTAATGAGTTTCTCAATCTGAGTTGCAGAACATAATTTCAGCTGAACTAATTACTTCACACTTTTTAACTAATCCACAGCAATGAACACACAGCAGGGCAGGGTCAAAAGATAATAGGTGACCATGACTAAAATGGCAGTGTCCGATATGTAATCCGGCTAAAATGACTTCCTTGCAAGGACAGGGAAGCGAAGAAGTCCTTCAGGTAACATGGAGGGGCTTCACCCACAGAAATTTGTTCCCTGAAGATCAGCCTAGAGAACTCTACAATGGGAAACAATAAAACCACATTAAATTGCAATAAGATTATCAGAAGGGAAAGAAGAGCTAAAACACCTGTGAGATATAAGGGATGCCTTTGCAGCAGCATCAGCAGGATCCCACACCAAGGATATGCTAATGGCAGCATCAGCAAGGAACTGAAGGTTATCCTGGATATGCTGCAGCAGGAGGGAATGGTATTTGTACAGTGACCTAAGGCTCTGAAGGATACTCAAGGAGTCTGAGCAAAACCCCACTACTGCAAGCTGTGCCAATGAGTACATAAAAGAGCTACATAAATACCAAAAAGTTCAGCTGTTAAAATCGAGCACTCTAGTAAAGGGTGAAATCTAAAACTCCAGTGACTATCAATAAAAGCACAGCCTACTTCACAATGGTCCTTCAGTGAATATAAAACTGCAGTTTCCAAACTGAGTTTTAAATCTGAAAAGGCCAATTGAATAGGCAAAGGGATCGCCATCGACTTCATCATGGAGGTGAAGCCCAAGTCAATGTGGGTCTCTGGGTGGAGCCATGGGAGAACTCGGGTTCCTCCTCTGGGAAATCTTATCAGTGAAGTTATGTCCAACAGCTCAAAGAGTAAGCAAAATCAAACACCAGGAGAGAGGATGACCAGGGAGCACGTTGAGTACTGGCAGTCCAATGAATTGTTAAAAAACAAAGTAAAAGATGGACGTCCCGGCAGACTAGGCAGTCAGCCTGCGTAACTACAAAGAACATGGTGTCTTAAAAGAACTGTCCAATCAGCTTCCCAGAATGTGCAACTTGAAACACATAAAACAATAAGAGAATGTTCACATATTGCTTTTAAATAGGAGATATCAGAAAAACAGCCAAATTTTCTGTCAAAGACCAGTCCCAAAAATTCATCTGTGAAAGGAAGAACATCTGGACCAAGATGTAGAGAAGGTGTAAGAAATGTCTTCTGGTGCCAAAAGTTGACAGAGACGAATTTTTTAGCGTGGAACTTCAAGCTGTTTTTGTCACTCCAAGTGAAGAGGCCTTCAAAACAGAATTGAGGTGGCAATCTAAGAGACAATTCCACAGAGAGCTACAGTAAATACCAAAATTATCCAAGAATAATGATGACGAAACACCAAGTGGAACATGGTCCACAGTGGGATTGATGACAACAGCAAATATTGTGATGCTAAGTACCAAGTCCTGCAGCATTAAGGAATGGACACCATATGGCCCAGGAACAGAGGGTCTGGAGGAGGCCAGGGCCCTCTCCAGTTTCAGCATGGTGAAAAAAAGCATTATAACATTCATGGTTAGAAGAGTTACATGAAATTTCATGCGACTCGACCCAATTCTTGATAGACAAAAAGTTTGGGTGGTAAAGCAATGAGCTGAAAACATTAGCAAAAGCATTTCCCAGAGTGCCATCAACATCTCCAGGGTAAACAACAGTGTCATTATTAATCCTAGGACCAGGTATGGCAAACTGTGAAACTTTGCCAGCCACACAATGAAGCTTGTCCCAAACGGCACATCATGGTGTAAAAATGACTAAAGGATTATAAAATGGATCCAGGATAACCTTTTACTGCCCTGTATGATGCAGTGAACTCTGGCGCGCAGTTGGTTGAAAGTGACCAGATTGTCAAGCAAAGGATGGCGCCAAAGCAACTGAAGTGTAGCCCTCTGTACATGGAATGCCGCTGGCATTCTTCAGTTTACCAAGGGACGGGTAAGCATCTTGGTTGGGAAGACGACTGGCAGATAGCACATTCAGCAGCAGAAATAATAACGGAAGTAAGATGATCCACCATTTGGTCAACATCTTTGAACAGGCAGTTGTCAAGGGCAGCTAAGCTAGAGAAAAGATTCCAATTCCCTCTGTTGATTTGCCAGGGGGATACACCTGACGATGGAACGTAGTGTGAAAGCAAGCTTATAAGGTACGGAAAATAACAGCTGCAGAATGTGTCAGAGATGATGTTCCACTACAAATGTGCAAGCTGTGTGGAGCAAACAGATAAATCTAGGTGGAAGAGAGTGCCGGTAAAATCAAATACAAAGTGTTAGGAAGAGAAAGGTGGTTCTGTGCAAAAAACAGCTCAGCAAGGTGGATCCCACATATGCAAGCCTGAGGTGAATTCCAAAGAGGGTGGTAGGTATTATGTCCCCCGAGAAGGTAGGACACTGGGTCACTAGATTTGCAAGGTCCACAACGACAAAGGGAGACAGCATGATAGATACACAGAATTAAGAGTAAGAGAAAAGCCAGGTAAACTCAGGGTAGCAACAACAGCTTGCAGGGTAGTGGTAAGCATGAGAGGCTGGTAAAAAAAGCATGAATCAAAAACATGGCACCCCCATGTGCATGGATAGCAGGTTTCGATGGGAGGTCAAAGCACGACAGAATGAAACCACAAAGTGTAAATGTGTCCTGCTCGCGATGCTTGATCTCCTGTAAGCACAGAGTACTAGGATATAGTGATTTTGATTGTAACTGTAATTCGGTCCTATGTGTACGTATGCCACATGTATTCCAATGAATAATGGCTAGCCAGAGGCAAATGGAATAAACTGTTAATAAAGTTCACTGAATGACAGCTGTCGCTTCAATTTGCTCTTTTGGTTGCGCACGGGACTGGGGCCTTTGAAAGCAGTCAGTTCTTGCTCCATAGGCTCCAGGAAAGGAAGAGGCTCAGTTACTCTGGAAACTGAAGATGGTGCTGTAAAGCAACTGCATGTAGACACGGAAGGAGAACCCCACTGAACTCGACTGTGCCCTCTGGCATCTTGAGAATGGCAGTACCCTGGAGAAGTGGTTATGAAGGTACGCTGTCCATTGGCAGAGGCCTGAGAGTCCTTAGGAAAGTCGATGCATTTCAATTGGAGTTTTAATTTCCAGGTTTCAGTACTAACATTTATAACCTTGGAGCTAGTGGAATTAGAAGATAGTGCTGGAATAGAAGGAGTAAAGATTGTGCTGGAAGCTTCAGGGCAAGTTTGTGTACTCATATCCCACTGTGGCACCTGATTTAACACCACTGAGCTAAAGATACCATTTGAGTATAGTATACTGACCTATATGGTATTTGCGGACTTCAGTGAAAAATAAACATTTCACCCACAGGTGCTGAATGGCTTCCCGTCCAGAAAATGTGGAAATTCATGGGAAGTCGCTGGATTAGCAATCCGACAATTGACACAGCAAACAGCAGATCCACAAGCTGCATCGTGGGCAATCTTTCCATGCTTGATGCAAACCAGGATGGCAAGTTTGTAAGACAACTCAGTGTGGCCACAGCATTGGCAATGAAAGCAATTGCATAGAGTGTGGAGTATATGGCCAAACATTGATCACCTTGTAACCTGCCTTAATTTTCGAAGGGAGATCAAGCTGTTTGTATGTAAGAAAAAGGGTACGGGTAGGCACCTGAACATCATTACACTTTGTTTGGACAAGGTACACATCTGTTACACCTTGGTCTGACAGGTGACCGTGGATCTCTTCCTCCGGCATACCATTTAACAGATTGGGGATGATGATGCCCTTTGAGGAATTCAGACTGATGCTTCTTGGAATGGATAGGATATCCATGGAGGAGTTTGGACTACAGCAACTTGTCAGGCTGTGTGGTAGTGTAAGTCTCAATAAGGAGAGAACCATTCTGTAGCTGAATAAATGACTTTACAGGACCAGCTAGTTTATCAAGGCCAGACAATGATAAAAGGGCTGACTTTCAGAAATGACTGCACCTCTTCCAATCTACTAATGCCTAGGTAACAAGCTGATGACACTGTGTATACATGTTTCTTCCTGAACCTGTGGTTGTACTAGCCATAAAAAGTATCAAAGAACTTCATCCCTCAGTGCTCCCCACCCACCATGGAGGGCATCATCCCTCTGGAATGACAGGGCTACACAGTGGATATAGCAGACTTGCCATCCCATTCACCTGGAGTTTAGTTGAAAACCTAACCCTGGCAGATTGGCTAGGGGTGCATTAGTTCCTAGCCTCCCATTTAGGGGAAGCAGAAACCAAAGTGGTGTATTGGGAATGTGCACCATCCTTGAAAACAGAACAAACCAAGCTCAGACATGCATCACTCAACCAACTGGGTTATTTTTTCCACCAACTCCATGCATGACCTACATGTCTTTTGGGCATTTTGACTGACTCCCTCACCACAAGGAGGACCCCACATTGAGGAAGTCAGGATGTTTTGAGAACCGGGGTGCACAAAACCTGTGCCTACAGTTGTAGGACAATGGGGGGGGGGTATGTAACATGAAAGTATATGTTATAGGTATAATGTAAAAAGCTAAACATCCAAAAAATAAATAAATGAATAAACACTTAACAAGTTTTTTAACAAAGTTTACCAATGCAGTGCCTTAAATAAGCATTACATATTATAACAACAATGAATTAAATAACGATTATTCTTTACACTCAAGAAGTTGTATAGCTGTCATCAAAGTAAATTATGCTACTACAAACCTTCAATACAAATAATGGTTAATTAGCTTGAAATATGTTGCTTTATATTAATGCTATATACAATAAGGTGCACTTCTGAAAAATATTGTTTGTCGTATCTACTCAAAATTGTGCTTTGTTACCATAAGATGCAAAACTTGAGAATAAACTGGGCAATGGCAAAAATCTCTATTCCAAAACTAAGGATAATTGAGAGAACCTTTGTCCATTACAACATGAAACCTCAAATATTAGAAGAATAAAACAAAAGAGAGTTTCTTTAAAAGTAAGAACATTTCAATGTTTTATTCTTATTAATATGCTCTTCCCAATCACCATTCCCACTCTCATCCATATTCCCACTGCAATTCCCATCCTCAAGCTCATCCTCATCACCATCATTGTCATCATTATTGTTATAGACTTCATCACCTGTGGCTTGTGGTTCTCGTCGTCCTCCTCCACCTCCTCATTCTTCTTCTTCTTCTTTATTATTTTGATGATGGTGATGGTGATTATTATTATTACTATTCTTCTTCTTCTTCTTCTTCTTCTTCTTCTTCTTATTATTATTATTATTATTATTATTATTATTATTATTATTATTACTACTACTACTACTACTACTACTACTACTACTACTACTACCACCACTACAACCACCACTACAACCACCACCACTACCACCACTACTACCACCACCACTACCACCACCACTACAACCACCACTGCTACCGCCACCGCCACCGCCACCACGACTACTACTACTACTACTACTACTACTACTACTACTACTACTACTACTACTACTACTACTACTATTATTATTATTATTATTATTATTAGTATTATTATTATTATTACTACTACTACTACTAGGTCTATTTTCTCAATAGTAATCTCAAAGCATTTCCATACATTGCTTTTTCTGATTTCATGTTCTAACACTATACTCCTTTGTTTAATTTTAAAAAAAAACTTTCACTTGTATCACTTGACTCCATAGCAGAATATCATACTGTCGTAGTGCTGAGCAGGGAAAGAATGTCAAGGTCGGTTATCTCACACCTCTATGCCAGCTGGCAACAATGAGCGGTTAAGAACAATCATCATGTACACATTTCTAGATGCATTCAACATGCAGGGGTTTGTTTATGAGAAGCTTTGAGAAACTCAATTTGCAGTAATAGAGAGACAGTCGGTGCTGAGATCTCCACTAGGAAACTTCGACCTCGCCGCCACTGAAGATGTCTGCCGTAGTCGCAGACGAAACGTTTGGGAAGAAGAAGGAACCCAATAGACCACGGCCCACAAGCCCGGTTAATATTATTGCATCTAGTATTGACACCGGCCGTGAAAGCCTTAGAACTTTGATGAATAGAGAGACTGCACAAACCAGCCAGCACGAACTGAGTAGTCAAGTTGAATTTTTTAGTAGTTAACTGTCAGAGTGATTGTGTACAGTTGAGCAGTAAAGTCTGTGTTAAGGAGTCAGACAAACCAGCAATGAGTTGCAAGGTCACAAATTGTTAATTGTGTCACGATTCAACAGAAAGTTGTGAATTGTAATTCAGTTTTAGGGGATATAAGGTGACATAACATTAACCGGACTTGTTGCATGTCACAATTGTTGCTGTGGCAACAACACTGGTGTAGCAAAGAGACGTAACCTTCCCCTTTTGTCCAGTCATACTCGGTTTACGAACAGGAAATGATACACCATGTACTTTAGTGTGCCATACAAAATGGAGTAAGGCTATCCTTCAACTTGGATACACAACTAAGTGGTATACAATAGCTCATTTGTGTTCAAAGCTTGAATGGTACAAATTAATGAACAAAACTTGTTCAATGGATAACTCTACTGCACACATCCCCTTTCGATAAGAAACATCTGGTGTTCTTCGTGTTTGTTATAACCACCTTAAAAACTTACAAATTAATTTGGTTTTTATAAAGCTAACCTAATATAAATGTAAATATGTTTAAGTAGTTTAATTTAATATTTATTCCGTGATTTTCAAAGAAACATTATACCATAAAAAGACTTAAATTAAAATAAAGAATACTATATATAGGAACTTCCTGAATTTGAATTTGATTTTAATATGCTAAAAGTCCCCTTAAAACTTGTGAAGTTTGAAAGCAATAAATGCATCATTGACTGGTGTTGTAAGATGGACAGCCTGCAGTGTTTAAATGCACTTTTAAATAACTCAATTTTCACTACACTGGCATAAGGATATTTGAATGTACACAAAATATGAAGAATTTAATAAGGATCTCAGGATCATAATCTACCAATGACAGCATGCAACATTTGCAGAGTATCACATGGGCAATAAAAAAATCAAGTAAAATTCATTGCTTATTGTTACCAACTTTTACTTTCAAAGAATGTTGTCTACACAACCTTTGGATAATGCTTTGATGCAGTAGGCATGAAAATATGCCTACTATAATCTGACATCTGAGAACAGGAAGAGATGTGAAACAGGTAATCTGGGAGGCAAGCAATTTAAAGTTTTAACTGTGTATTTTTCTGGCTGGAAATTGTTATCTATGAACTTGGTAAATAATAAGAAGTGGACATCTTTCTTTACTTCCACAGCTATTTGGCAGAGAATGAGAATTTATGCATGTTTTAAATGTTGTACTATGTCTACCTGGATTTGCAAAGCAATTCACAGACTTCTGAAAAGTTCTTGCAAACAGGACATAAATACATGGGTGCTGCACATGATACAATCCATAATTGCATAAAAAAACAGATGGGCATGACAATTTTACAGTGGTTCTTGCTCATTTTCCTGGTGAGAACTAATAGCCACTTGCCACTTAAAAAGCTACACTATAATGATATTGAAGACTAGGAATACTTACTTACATGCCATTATTTTCCCAAGAATCTTAAGGTTCACAGAGTTAAATAAATCAAATGGCTAGTGCTATAGGCAATGAGGTTTGTTTAACATAGAAACAAGTTGGTATATTGTATTAATAATGAATAATGGTTTATTGAGTACTAAATCTTACACACCTTGGGCTACCCCTGAGATGAGCCCCTGGCCCTTTTGCTGCTAGAGCAGCCCTCCAGTATAACTACCTTTTACATACACATTACAAATGTTTAATTTGTGAACGACTGCATTCTACCTTTTCACCAATCCAATCCTGCTACCAACCTTTAATTTTTATTTCCTGCTTTATTTCATCATCCAACGTTATTCACTTTCCCTGTTTCTCAAATTTTCTTATCAGCTCCACTCTTGTAACTTTTATTAATCAGTTTACATTGTTCACTTCACTATAACCTCACTTTCCCCACGTATAAAAACCTCTACTCCCTCATTTATGTATTATCCAACCATTTACTTAACCTTGTTACTCTTGGCAAAATTCTCTCTCTCCCCCCTCTCTCTCACTCCCTTCCTCTCTCACTCCCTCTCCCTCTGTCTTCTTTTTTTCTTTCTTTTTTCTCCCTCTCTTGCTCTCTCTCCCTCTCTCGCGCTCTCACTCTCTCCCTCTTTCTCGCTCTCTCTCCCTCTCTTTGCTTTCCCTCTCCTTCTCTCTCTCTCACTCCCTCTCCTTCTCTCTCTCGCTCTCTCTTTACCTCTCTCTCACTCCCTCTCCTTTTTTTCTTTCTTTTTTCTCTCTTTCTTTTTTATCGCTCTCTCTTTCTTTCCTTGTCTCCTGCTTAGTTCTCCCTTCCCGCTCACTCTCATGGTATTAATACTAAACAAAGGAGTTGAAAGCATTACATGATAAGGTACACAAGTAGTTATAAAGTATATGTGAAATACTTATGAAACTGTGAGTCTAATTTCAGAGACTAAGTTAAAAAAAGTGCAATTATATAAAAACTGATAATGAACAAGAGATTTTCATGAGCAATATTCTGCGCTACCATATTCACAACAACAGAAGTATTACATGAATAAAACCAATGAACAGGACAACTGGAGTACTAAGCAGGTCAATAAACAAATTACAACAAATTATATTAATATTTGAGTCTTGATTCTCAAGGTCTATTACAATAATGATTTCCATTTTTTTTATTGGGCATGTACTGTAAAAACAGTTACGTTCAATAAATACCACATGTTAAAGAATTTCAATTAAGATTTTTTGATAAGGCTCAAGTAATATTTTCATTAGTAATCTTGAAATCAAGAAATGTAATAGGATGACAAATAGAACAATTAGTAACTGTATTAAGTTTTTAAAACTACACTTAATGTTTTAGCTATCTTAATATTAATGTTTGCCATTCATATTACTTGGGGTGCACTCAGCCTCGTTAGGTCCCGGGGGGACCAATTGAGGAGCTACTTGATGGAGAAGTAGCGGCCCCAGGTCGAGAAGACCGCATAACTGGCCGGGAGGGCTCGGGGCGCTGACCACGTCCCACCCTCCAGTACTGCACCTCACCAATGACGCCTGTAGTGGGCAGAGGTGGGGAACGCAGCGGCTGGGCGGTAGGCCTTGGCCCTTCGTGGGCTGTCGCGCGGGGTTTACATTACATTCATATTACTTACATGGAAGGAAAGCATTTTGTTTTGTGGTACATAAGGAAATATGATTATGCTTTATACTCTCCTATATAATTGATTAAATCTATCTTGGCTCCTTTCTGCAAGTTACTTACAAATTTGGATGTCCACAGTTACTCACAGTTTAAAAAGAACTCATACATGCATCTAATCTCAAAACTAGCATGCATTAAGAAGCAATCTGATCTTAGTACCTACCTCTCTTTGTGAACATTAAAATATTCTGTAAATATTACATTGTTAAAACTTCACATAAATACTGGTAAGTTAAAAAAGTTCTTAAAATAGATGATATATCTGGAGTATGTTAAGGTAAAGGCAGGTAAAATAGAGGGCCCCTGCAACCAGGGTAGAGCACCACAAATAGTTGTGAGGGAAGGATGAGAGAAAAGACCTGAAGTGTGACCAGACCCGGATGAACGACAGGTGCAAGCTGAGATGGATCCCTAACATTTCTAGATCAAATGCATCCAACGCATTACTCAGGGAAACTGTAACCCTTGAAAGCTTGGCACCTGGGTTCGATCCCAGGCGACCACATGTGGGATTGGTGGTAGACAAAAGGTTTCCTCCGGTTTCTCCCACCATCTCATTCTACTAGTGCTCCATTTTCATTCCATGTATCATCAGTGTCACTGCCTGCAATGCCACATATAGTAAAAGTGGCTGTTAAACATCATAAAAGAGAAAAAAAGCCCGGCAGGGCCGCTCGATGAAGGTGGAATTCTGTTGGTGCAGGCCAAGACGATGTCAGGAAAGTTACCCAATGCTGCCCTACAGGCCAACGCCCACTCTCAGGCAGACCCGGAACTAAAACTTTATAGAGAGCAAGCCACTATCCAGCTGCAACCTGCCGAACACAGTCGCCTGCTCCTACAAACTTGAAATAGATGACAGGAGAATGATGGCAACAGGAAATGAAGGGCAGGATAGCCATGGTATGAAGATGAGCACCCCAGCATTTGCCTAAGTGGCAAGGAGGAAACCATAGGAAACCCCAAGTAAGAGGATATGATCGGCTGGAATTGAACCTCACAACCTCCCGAATGCGGGTCGCGCACTTTACCATGGTGTCACCCCATACAGTTTTAGAATATGTTACTTTAATTTGAGGATCTATAGATCACAAATGAAACTGCATAATAGATAAAAGTACATTTGGATTAAATGCAACTGCCTATGCAGTATACAGCATATACTGACCTGGTCTCCAAAACTGCAGCCATATTATAGGTGATAAACTCCATACAGAAAAGCTTCAACTTGTTTGCTCCATATATTTCAGATAGCTGTAAGAGCCTTCCTACATTATGAAGTGTCACAAGATTGGCCAAAGCAAACTCGGCAATGTTTTTCAGTCTATTTAGGCATATCTGATCTGCTAAAGCCAAAATGTTAGCTACAAACTCGGAGTCTGTAGAAGTTATCACTTTCTCACTATCATCTTCATACAGAAAATCCAGGAGCACCTCCAAGACCGCTGAAGAAATAGGAAGTTGTATTGTTTTCTCAATGTTTCTTGCACCACTTGCCTGTAAAGCATTTCCCACTGTATGATTTTCACATATCAGTTACTCCATACTTGGCTATCAAATATATGCACTCATCAAAAGCAATAGCAGTGATTGCAAAAAGTATGAGGAAAATTGTGAAACTGGCTGGAACAAAGCAAATACAGGTTTTGAGATGCAGGGTGATGCCAAAGCTAATTGCGTCATATCGGACGAATGAATGAAATGGGTGAAATGATGCTCAAATGAGCCTGAGGTCCATGGAGCTTTAAGTTACCCGACATTCGTCTTCTCAGGGTAGGGAAAACCTCGGAAAAAAACCTTACCCGGATAACTTACCCTAAGCGAGATTCGAACTCGTGACCTCTTGAACGTGAGGCAGACACAGTAACCATCACGCTATCGAGGCGGGCAAAAAAAAAAAAAAAAATTAAAAAAAAAAATTGAATTAAAAAAAAAAAATCTAGGCATATGGGCGATTCTAGAAAAGATAACTCCTCAGTCATGAGTTTAGTAAGGCTAAAAGCATAGGATAGCTGTCAAGCAGAAAACAACCTTTTCAGTCTGAGTTCAATTCCCCTTAAGGTCAAATAGGCATATACAGATGCTGCACAAAAACAACCTTAAGTAATGTTGCCTAGAGGAGACACTGGAACTGAGAAGGATAAGATGCTTTATTGTTATACACTTACAAGCTCAGCAATTAGTTTTTAAACAGGTGACGAATGTACTAGGGCAACGAGGAAATACATCATGTACAAAATCATATAAGAATTACAAGATAATATTTAGCAGTAACGAAGCTTAAGGGGTGTCTGAGAGTCTCTGGTTACCCAAACTAAATACAGATATATATAAAAAGCAAGAAAACAGTGCCTAAAAGCCATCAATAAGTTGCTTGTACACTCCTAAAGTGACTTATAACATCATAAATATTTAGGAGTCTGGATAGCGCCAGACTTGCACTTGCTGTGATGAAGGAGAGGCTTACTTGGGATTTTTTAGCAACCACCCCTCTCCAAGTCACGTTATCCTAATGCTTGTAGGCATTCTTGGAATCTAGACTCCGGTCTCCAGCAACGTGTAACTGTGGATTATAAGGCATGTTGGTTTTTACGTTCTATTATGCTGCAAATTCAAAGTGTTTGCAGTTTTTCCTACATTCTGTGCCTTTCTCGACACTGAGAGAGGAGGGGAAGATGGTGACAGCTGGAGTTCAAACACGGCATATGCACCAAAAAATGTACGATAATAGTGGAAATATTTATCGACAGAGTGGAGTGCTTTAGTTAAAAACAGTAGTGTAAATGACAGTAATAAAGGAAAAGTGATGCATGATGGTGGAGAAGAAAAGAAGCAACAAACTGTGACTATGCGTGCAACTGTAACGTGGGAAAATGGTGGTAGTGAAATTATAGCGTCACTCCATACAATAGTGGACATCCAAAATAACAAGTTGAAATGTGTGCAGGAGGAAATGAGAGCAATGAAAAAGGAAAATGATACCCTGAAGATACAGCTGGCGCAACTTAGCACAGAACTGGAACAGGCCTTAACTCAGCTGAAACATGGCAAAGCAGAAATGGAGGCTTCTAACCAACAAATGCCAGACGGATTCACGAAGGTGGTTGATACGAGAAGCAGACATGTGCGAAGGCATTCTGAGCCAGATACGAGTATGGCTGAGAACAAAATCAAGGAAATTCATTGTGCAGTACAGACATTAAATAAATTTGAAGCGCTAAATGTTCGTAATGAGGTTATGGATACCTCTGCAGGTAAACAATCTGCGTATTGCAGGTCCAGGTGTCCCAAATTGCAGACTGAGAGAAATCAGGGAAAAAAACCTAAAGTTTTAGTGGTAGGTGACTCTTTAATAAAATTTGCTGGTGAAATTTGTAGGGACAAAGGATATGACGTCCGATGTTATCCGGGCTACATAACTAAAACATCAAATTGAGCAAATGAACCTTGAAAAAATCGAACCGGAAGTTGTGGCTCTACATGTGGGAACAAATAACATGAGAAATGGAGTTTGTGCTGAAGAAATTATGGGGAAAATTATGGATATGGTTCAGACTATCAAGCGGCAACTTCCAGAAGCAAAAGTGGTTGTAAGTGGCATATTGCGAAGAAAAGACATGAGTAATAGAAGAATATTCTGGATCAATGGTGAGATAAATTGGATGTGTAAGGTGAAAGACTGTGAAATGGTAGATGGAAACTAGTGACAGTGACTATGCTAAAGATGGAGTGCACATGAACAAAAGAGGTGTTTTCATATTTGGTAATTTATTGTGTAGCACTATATCCTGTCATGTGTAAGGAAAACTGAAGGTAGGCAGTGAGGATGTTAGGTCAACGCCCATGGTAAAAGGTTCAAATAACTTAGTAAATTATTCATGTAGAACTAGAGAACAACATTCTAATATGCTAAAAGTATTAAGAATGTTACAGCAAGAACAAATAGAGCACATTATGTAATATATGTCCTAAAAAGCATCAGTAACCTACAAACACTAAAAATGATTTACTTCTCTTATGTACAATCTGTGCTTGCTTATGGTATATTTATATGGGGATCCAGTAGTGAAATAAGTGCGCTATTCATAATGCAAAAGAAAATAATTAGACTAATGCTAAATTTGCACAGGACATCATGTAAACCATACTTTCGGCAAAATCACATTCTTACACTGCCAAGTCTGTATATTTTAGAAACTGTTTGTTTTATAAGGGACAATATTCACTTATTTAGCATAAACAACACTGTTCATACACATAGTACCAAAAATAGTAATAAAATACACATACAGACTGCCAGAACAATAAAAAAGGTAAATTCCATACTGCATAGAGACATACATATGTATAATAAAATCACAAATAGAATCCACAATAGCAGTCAAACTAAGTTTAGGAAGGAAGTTAAAAATGTTCTAATTGAGCAAACCTTCTACAGTGTGCAGGAGTTCTTTGATTCATTCTCTGAATAACTTAGTATCTGTGTTTAATCTGTAGCCTCTGTATATATAACTTACACTTTTACTACTGTAATGCTGTCTCTGTATATATTTTATTTGTATTCATGATATTGTTTCAACCAATATTAATTATTTGTATTCCTTAGTTAAAAATTGACGAAGCCATGAATTTGTAAAAAAAATTCTTATGGTGAATAAAGACGTACACACACAGATACACACACACACGCATGCAGACACACACGCATGCAGACACACACGCACGCACGCACGCACGCACGCACACACACACACACTCACTCACACACTGACATACATTTCATTTAAGCATACAGTACATACAATCCAAACTATTAGCACTATCACAAATATTAAATGATATAGATGCAGATATATGCATTATAACTGAGTGTGGTGCAAAGAGTAAGGAAATTTGTAACATCGAGAATTATATTGTAGCTTACAAATTTTGTAGATCTCAATATAAAAGTGGTGGGGTTTGATATACACAAAGCCGGAAATAAAGTTCACTGCACTAAATCTAAATAATCTATGCATAGAGAAGATTCTGGAAACGTTGGCAATTAGAATTACTACAAATATTGGAAATGTTATTGTATTTGGAATATATCGCTCACCCTCATCTCCCGTTAATGAATTTATAACACAACTGGAAATTATACTCCAGCAATATTCAAAGAGAGATGCTAAAGTTATCCTAGTGGGAGATCTTAATATTAAATTAGGCCCTAATGATAAATCGTACAAAAGCCTAAAGGAGGTGTTTGATTCATATAATATAAAATATTTAATACAAGAACCCACTACAGTAACTGCTAGTACCTCATCTACCATAGACCATATTGCATCAAATGTAACAGAAATATCTTCTGCCATGTTAGAAATTCATATTTCTGATCACTATGCCCAATTAACTACCTTTAATGTAGCTTACCATGGGCCAGACAGTAAAGAAAGAAGAATTGTAAGGGATTTAAGTAATGAAAAATTAAACAATTTAACAAATAGTTTAGCTGTAATAGATTGGGAAAGTGCATTATGTGAGTATGGTAACGTAAATGATAAATGGAGTCAATTCTATAATTTATTTAAATTGAATTTTGATGCTACATGTCCAAAAATAAATGGGGATGTAAACAATATCGGAAGGAAAAGAGTAAAATTACCTTTAACAACGATGAAACTGAAAGAAAAAATGAAAGATATGTATATTTTGTATAAAAGTTCATCACTTGAATACTATAAAAATAGATATAAAGCAGTTAGATGTGAGTATCTCAAGAATTTAAAACCTGTTAAAATTGACGCATATAGAGAGAAGATGCAGAAGTCAAAAAATGTCAGCAAAACAGCATGGGGTGTTGGTTTGCATAAAAATATAAAATTAAATCTAAATGGGGATATGGTTGATGATCCTGTTACTATAAGCCAAAAGTTTAACGACTATTTCAAAAATATGTCCATGCACATGGCTAGTAGGGAAAATTCTGTAAATGTAAACACTACAAACAAACAATGCCCAGTTGTGGCATTGAATTTTTAAGTTCCGGTTCTACCTTTCAAGCTTTGCCCACATACAGCTTGTGTGTTTAAAAATACTGACAGTAAGTTTGTTGACATAAATAAATAATAATTACTTATTTAATCCTGGTATATAAAGTACTTACAATAGTAAGTCACCATTGGGGTAATTTGTCTCTGATGTGAGACTGCCTTTGTTGTTTACCAGGAGAAATACGAACTGGGTTGAGAATTTGATGTCATTCTGGCAGTTTGTCACAATAGCTCAGTGGTAGAGCATTTGCCCGGTAAGTGGAAGGTCTGTGGTTCAAATCCCAGTTGTGGCATTGAATTTTTAAGTTCCGGTTCTACCTTTCAAGCTTTGCCCACACACGGCTTGTGTGTTTAAAAATACCGACAGTAAGTTTGTTGGCATAAATAAATAATAACTACAAGCAATTCCTCCTCCTTTCTCAACCCAGTCACAGAAGATGAAATCATTAAGATAATCAATAACTTACCAAATAAAAAGAGTAGTGGGTGGGATAAAATTAACTCATTTTTATTAAAAAGATGTAAATGTATCTTTGCAAAACCATTAACTCATCTAATTAATTTCTCAATTGAACAGCGACAGTTTCCAGAAATGTTGAAAATAGGAATAATTAGGCTGATATATTTGAAAAGGGAGCTGAATTAAGTATTGATAATTATAGACCTAAAGCTTTAACATCTGAAATAGCCAAATTGTTCAAAAGGATTTTGTTGTTAAGATTAGATAACTACTTGAGTAAATTTAATATATTACAGAACTTTCAACATGGATTTAGAAAAGGGAGATCCACTATTTCAGCTATTAATCGCTCCACGCATGAAATAATTGAGAATCCAGAAAATAAGGAGGTCAGTACATTATTTTTTTATTTATCTAAGGCCTTTGCGTCAATCATAATATTTTAATTAGTAAATTTGAAAACTATGGTATATGAGGATTACCTTTGGATTTAATTCGTAGTTATCTGATTGATAAATTGTATTGACTTGTACCTCTTATATTAGGAGCTCCAGATATGGCCTTCCCTCAAATAAATAATAAAAGATTTTGACCTCTACCACCCTCAATTTTATTATTACTAATTAGAAGAACAGTAGAAAAAGGAGCAGGAACAGGTTGAACTGTTTACCCCCCTCTTTCAGCCAGAATTGCCCATGCAGGACCTGCAAGAAAGCAGTTTACTGAAATATTGTACAAAAAGGGAGATACATACAAAAAGTAAAATCACATTTGGAAACTGTGAAGTATGGTGTACCAAAAAGGATGGTGTTGGAGCCTTTACTGTTTATTATTTATATTAATAAATCCCCCGAATACTTCAGTGGTAACTTATGCAGATGATACCACAGCTGTATGTTGGAACAAAACGGTAGAAGGATTAAATACTACAGTAAATAATACCACTTCCTGGTTGTTAAATTACCTTAAATCAATAAATCTACACTGCAACATGCAAAAAACTAAAATGATGCTATTCAATAAAAATGGTAGTAATATGACACTAAAAGTAGATAGTAACGGTATTCTTGAAGCAAAAACACAAAAGGTTTTAGATCTTATGGTTAATAATAGGCCAATATGGGCTGAACTATTGAACATATATGTCAAATCGAACACCCGTAAAACACGACTTTTTCGTAGGAGGTTCAAAATTTGTATATGAATAATAGGCATCAAATAAGGAGACCCCTGTTTTTTATTTTCGTATTTTTAAATTACTTGCTTAGTTATGGCTATTAGAAACTAAGCAATTTCTGCACGCACCGTAATATAAAATCACTTGTTACTCTAAGGCCATATAGAGTTGAGAGTTGGGGTTTGGCGCACTGGAAAGGTTAAATATAACACTTTTAACAACTTTCAATCAATCATTATTACACATAAATTTTGGACTGTTTTTTTGATGGTGTATTTTGTAAAACCAAAAATAGAATTTAAATTCATGTGTTAAAAATCTAAAAAAAAAATACACATGTATTCCCTGACATTTTATCTATAAAATAAGATGTTGAAAACTAAGGAGCTTGCATTGGTACATTTGCTACAATTTTTTTTCTGGAGGCCTGCAAGCACTCACGGACAACAGGAAGTAGTGATCCGTGTGTACAGCTGGATCCGCTGTTCCTGGCCCCTTGAAAGTGAGTAACAAGCCAGGTGACTGCCGACAGCATGTGAATTGGTGTGTCAGTTATGCTACTCAGATAACTTCTTCTTACTAAGGCAGTACAGTCCATGCAGAAAAATGTCTCAACAATGCACCTTCTTTCTGATATTCCTGTGGCATCTGATACGCGCTTTTGAACTTTTGAATTTTTTTTAAAAAATCTTCTGATGTAGGCATTTCTTTGCTTTTAGCCTCTTCCTTCATGTACGCCCATACATTTGAAATAATTTTTCTACTCTGACTGTGTAATGTTTTGGTCCCTAATTTAGAAAGTACAGGTGGCATAATTGATTTATGCTATGATCAACGTCTCACAAGTTCACTATATTCACTCTTTATTGCAAAATTCTATGTCTTCAACTGCACGTTGCACTAAAAAGCACCTGTGAATTAGCAAGACTCTCAGATCACTAACTTCCCCCTCCCTCCCCATGTGCATGGTTTCATTCGCAGAATTATACAATATGAGCTTATGAAACAGACAAAAGCTGTGGATTCGCCAACAGGACTTCCAGTCAAGGTCAGAGGCCAAGAACGATGGGTCCAGCTGTGCTTTAAAATTACACTCCTTCATCCCTTTGTCAAAAACTGAAGCTTTAGTGAAACAAGTTTTCTTTCGAAGGAGGTAAAGTTGTGTGTTGTATGGAAACATTAGTCTAAAATGCATATTTTAAAAACACTTTGAAGATGCTAATAGTGTACATATAATAGTGTCAGCTAGCAGTGTTCTCCTTACTATACTGTTGTAACGTTCATGGAACCTCAAGCAGTGGACAGTTGCCGTAATTGAAGGTGGCAATTGTGTGAGGTTGCTGTAGCCGTCACCGCTGCCACGCAAATTCGCTGCACTGATTTGCAAAGTTACAACTGAACTATTAGAGACTCCATTCTGATTTTTTTCTGAGAATATTGAATAAACTTCATTGTATTTTTAGTTTTTTTTCCAGATTTTTAAATGGTCGAGTTTATGTTATTATCTAACTTTAAAACATTAATCTTGTAAAATATAATATTAATAATAATTAATAAAATTCTCTAATAAATACCTCACAAAACACTGCGATTTATCTTTAATTTGAGCCAAAGATCAAGTAATTTGCTTCATTAC